>CAJFCO010018479.1:137805-163155 GCA_904066015.1 Synergus gifuensis
GTGTGTGTGTGTGTGTGTGTGTGTGTGTGTGTGTGTGTGTGTGTGAATAATATTATATATTATATTAATATATCATTTATATATATAATATATATATTATATAAATTAATTATAAATTATAAATTCATGAATTTCATGACATCCTTTATGTGGGATTTGATGTGTGGGAGGTAGAAAATCAACTAGGATGTATGGGTTTCAGTATTTACCAAGCACTGATTGCAGGTTCGGTTACGTCATTATTACAATGTAGGACGCCGCATTAATTTCTGATATGCAAATTTTCCTATCTTTCCTGGAAATTATGTTTCCAGCTCTCGGAAACTTGGAAATAGAGAAAGGGAGATAGGAAGTCTATCTCTAGGAAAAAATTCTGTAGTTTATGTAGGAAAATGCAAACGTGAATTGAAATTATTATAAGATAGATACACACCACTTAAAATGCAAAAATTTCAGCGTTAAATATGAAAAAAGCATCATTAACATCCCGTGCAAAAATTGTCGAAATTAGCCCTATTTAAAATAGGGTTAATTTTTTTATAATTTTAAAATAAAAGTAAATCCTGAAAATATTTAGAATTTTTTTTTTGAAATTCCTTAAGAAGTCTTTAAAATTACTTGAAATCTTTCGAAATCACTTGCAATTTAAAAAAAAAATTAAAATCCTTTAGGAAATCTTGATATCTTTGAAATTTTGTAAAATCTCTTGAAATATCTTTAAATACCCTAAAATCATATAAAATCTTGAATTTTATTTTCCTACTTTATTGAATTTTTTTAAATTACTTAAAATCACTTAAAACCATTTGAAATCCTTTTACATGTTTTGATAACTTTGAAATTTCTTTCAAATTCTTATAATTTTACATATTCTTTGAAATTTTATTAAATTTTTTAATATCATTAAAAATCCATTACAATATTTACAAATATTTTATAATAATAATAAATCCTGAAAATATTTTGATTTTTTCTTAAATTCGTTAAGAAGGATTTAAAATCACTTGAAATCTTTCGAAATAACTTTCAATTTTTTAAAACCACTTAAAATCTCTTAAAATACTTTAGGAAATCTTGATATGTCACTGAAATCTCGTAAAATCACAATTTTTTTAAACAACTTAAAATCTCTTAAAATCTTTTAGGAAATCTTGATGTAACTGAAATCTTGTTAAATCTCATAAAATCCCTTCAAATTCCATAAAATCATTTGAAATCTCTTCAAATTCTCTAAAATCTCATGAAATCTTTTAAAATGCCCTGAAATATTAAAAGTTATTATTATTGTTAAAAAAAGTTATTATTCTTGAAAATCCTTAAATTCTTTGGAATTCTTTTAAAATTCTTTAATATCATTTAAAATCGTTTAAAATAATTAAAAAATTTTTTTATTTACTTGAAAATCTTAAAACTCATTTGAACTTTTTTGAAATTCTTTACAAATTCTCTAACATCACTTGAAACCTATTGAAATCGACTTAAATTAATTAAAATTACATAAAATAACTTGAAATCTGTTGAAAGTCCTTTAAAATTCTTTAATACCAAAAATCTTTAAATTACTTTAAAATCTTGAAACTCTCCTAAAGTCCTTTGAAATTCTGCAAAAATTCTTTAAAATCTTTTGAGAATCCTTTAAAATTTTTTAATTGAAAAAAATTTTTAACACTTTAAAACTTCTTTAAAATCACTTGAAATCTATTTATATCGCTTTAAATTCTTATGAAATCTTTTAGGAAATCTTGATATCTTTTAAATCTTGGAAAATATAATTCTTTTAAATTCCCTAGAATCACTTGAAATCTCTTAAAATCCAAAAGTTCTGGAAAATCCTTAAATTTTTTGGAAATCCTTTTAAATTCCCTAGAATCACTTGAAATCTCTTAAAATCCAAAAGTTCTGGAAAATCCTTAAATTTTTTGGAAATCCTTTTAAATTCCCTAGAATCACTTAAAATTTCTTGAAATTTACTTAAATTCCTTAAAATCATTTGAAATATTTTTAAAATCCTTTAATATTCTTTAATATCATTTTAAATCGCTTCAAATCCACAAAAGAAATTTTTAATACTCTAAAATCTTGAAACTCCTGAGAACTATTTTGAAATTAAAAAAAAATCTTTTAAAATAACTTATTGTTTCTATATAACTAATACCTCTTTTTTACAATAGGACTTTTGTTTTTAGAAAATTAAATAGTTTAATAATCAAATATTGTGAATAATAAATCCGCAGAATAGTTTTTAGTGTATCGACCAGTTTTCCCTAGGTGGGGTATTTACTAGGGCATTTTTTGGGTAAACTGAAAAGGCCCTGGCCAGTTTTCCTTAAGTAGGGCAATATTCTGCCAAAACGTTACAAGCCTTGTGTGGGCCTTGCCAGTTAACCTGATTAGGGCCACATCAGAAGTAGGGAAAACTGACCAGGGCCCTGTCAGAACCCCATCAAAATTTCTGCACGGGATATTAATTGCTCAGATTTTTTTACAATTAAAAATCATCAACTCTTAAGTGCGATAGAAATAATTTTTTAAGAGACTTATTTAATCTCATATAAAAAAACGTTTCAAGATGAAAGTGTGATGGTTTAAAATTGCACAACTTCACTTAAATTCTGGGGATGAGTTTATAGATATTGTGCCAGTTAATGCGTTATAGTGGCAGGTAAAAAGGCAATTTAAAAATTCATCTCGAGTGTGAAACCTACTTAGTTGCGCGTCAAAATGATGTAGATGTAGGTGTAGGCAAAAAAGAAGGTTTCACGAGAGAAAATATGATATTACTATACATATATAGTAGCCGGGCACCTTCACTTTCTCTCTCAACTTTCTTCAATTTTTCCCAGACATTTTTCTTTACGCAAAAAATTGAAATAGAAGTCTTATCCTTAGCAATAGAAATTTATTGTTACGATTTGAGAGAAATGTGGAGGTATAAACTTTTCATATCTTAAAAATGAGGTGTAACGCAATCATATCATAAAAAAGTGGTGTAACGAAATATCTCGAAAATCATTGTTGTTGCAAACATTGTTGTTGCAAACCTGATTGGCTTTTAAATTAATTAAATAAATTAATTAAATAAATAAATTAATTAATTAATTAATTAAATAAATCGAGCACATGTTGATTTGCTGGTATCTTAAAATTTTACAAAAAACTTTGAAATCCTTCAACATTTGTTAAAATCTCTTAAAATTCTTAAAAACCTCTTGAAATTCGTTGAAATTTGTGAAAATATGTAAAAATTCTTAGAAATCTTCAACATACTCCAAAGAAACCCTTAAAAATTTTACAAAATTTTTTAAAAATCATAAAAATATCTTAGATTCCTTTAAAATGACTTAAAAATCGTTCAAATCGTTAAAATCTCTTCAAATTTCACACAAAACCTTCCAAATTTTTTAAATTCCTAAAAATTTAACAATATTTAAAATCCATTAAAATTCTTTTAAAAATATCTTCAAATTGCATGAATTACTTTAAAAGTACACAAAATGTCTTAAAATCCCTTAAAATTCTATGAAACCTTTTAGAAATCCTAAAATTCTTTTGAATTTAGAAAAAGTTATTTGAAAATTGTCAAAATCTTGAAAATTCTATAAAATCTTGTAAAAATCAGAGAAATTTGTTGAAATTCTTTAAAATTATTATAAATCTCATAAAATTCCATCAAATCCATAAAAATTCCACAATAACTTTTCAAAATCAAAAAATTTCTTGAAAGCTCTTAAGAAACTTACAGCCTTAAATTAAAATTAACATTAAAATTAAATTTTAAATTCTACTAAGTCTTTTAAAATTCGTAAAATTTTTTTGAAATCCCTCCATAAAATTCGCTGACAAACTTTAAAATTTTCAAAAATTCCCAGAAAATTCTTGAAATTTTACAGTAGAATTTAAAATCCCTTTATATTCTTTAAAATCCGTTACAAGTATTAGAAATCTCATCAAATTCCATGAAAACCTTTAAAATAATTAGAAATCACTTAAAATTCCATAAAATCTCTCGCAATTCTTAGAAAACTTTTAAAATATCTTAAAATTCCTCAAAATTTCAGGAAACATTAAAAATTCCTTAAACCCCCTTAAAACTCCTACGAACCTTTTGAAATCCCTTAAAATTTCACGAAAAACTTTGAAATCGATTAAATTCGTTGATATCTTTTTAAATTCTTAAAAACCTCTTAAAATGCTTAAAAACCTCTTAAAATTCCTCAAAATTTCATAACATTTAGAATCCCTTAAAATCCCTTAGAATTCTTAAAAATCTCTGAAAATTACTTGAATTCCTTTAAAATTTTACAAAATACCTTGAAATCCTTTAAAATTACACGAAATCTTTTTAATATCATATAATTCTTTTCAGTTTCGTCAAAATAAATTAAAAGTCGTCGAAATCCCTTAAAATTCCTAGAAATATTTCAAAATTCCTAAAATTCCCTTAAAATTCTTAGAAAGCTCTTGAAATACTTTTAAAATCCACAAAATCCATTAAAATAATGAATCTCTTGAAATCAAAGTTAAAATTCGCAAAAATCTCTATCAATTCCTAAAAACGTCTTAGAATTTCTCAACATTTAAAATCTCTTAAAATCCTTAGAAATCTCATTAAATTCCATGAAATTCTTAAAAATTCTACAAAATCTTTTAAAAATCATATATATAAGTTTAGAAATTCTCTTAAAATTCCCAGAAACTTCTTAAAAATTTTTTTAATTCTACGATAACATTTAATTAAGTCTCTTTACGCCCTTCAAAATCCATTAAAATTATTCGAAATCTCATTAAATTCCATGAAATCCTTATAATTCTACAAAATCTTTTAAAAATAAAAAAATCCCTTGAAATTATTATAAATCTCAATTATTAAAATCTCTCAAATTCTTTTAAAATTCGTGGAAATTTTATGACAACATTTAAAATTTATAAAGTCCCTTAAAATTCGCTAAAACCTTTTTGAAATCTCTTAAAATTCCTCGAAATTTCACAAAAAGATTTAAAATCCCTTAAAATCTCTTAAAACACCCAGAAACCTTTTCAAATCCTTTAAAATTTCACGAAAACCTTCGAAATCGCTTAAAAATCGTTAAAACCTCTTAAAATTCTTTAAATTCTACTACAAAATTGAAAATCCTTTTACATCCTTTAAAATCCATTAAAATTATTAGAAATCTCATTAATTTCCACAAAATCTTTAAGAATCATAAAGATCTTTTGAATTTCCTTAAAATTCGTTGGAATCTGTTAAAGTTCTTAAAAACTTTCATTCCTCAAAATTTGAAAACTTTAAAATCCCTTAAAATTCCTTAGCTTTAAAAAGTCTCATAAAATTTCATAAATTCCGTTAAAATTCCGCGAAATATCCTGAAATACCTTAAAATTCTACGAAATCTTTTACAAATCCTAAAAATCTGCAGCACTTCGTAAAAATCACTTGAAAATTGTCAAAATCCATTAAAATTCCTAAAAACCTCTTTAAATTCCTCTCTAAAAAAATCGATTTAACGAAATGTCCCTAAAACGAAATGTCCCTAAAATCTCGTATACATTGTTGTTTCAAACCTGCTCTCTGAATCAGCGAAATTTAATTGATTTTTCAATTACTTGATGTTGTAAGAAGTAAAACAAAATAATCGTGTTGATCTGCTGGTGAAATTAAAATTTCTTCTTTGAGAAAACAGTTTTTCTGAGCTTTGAATAAATATTGTGTTCCTACTTTTACTGTTCGAGATATTTGATTAAAATTGGAAAAATTGGATTACAGTTAGGAGAGAAAGTCAATTCAAGAGGTTCTCTCTCGCCACAAGATTAAGAATTCGTAGTTTATATCGAGGCAATTCAAGCTGAGCAGATTTTCATCGGGAACACGAATACTTGCTCCTTTTCGTCCCAAGGGTTGATTAAAGTTCTCACTTGGAGGAAGATCGTAGGAAAAGTGCAGAAAATCATATAACGAAATTGACCTACTTGCGATACGTCAAATCTGAAGCGAGGAATTTTTTAACAGCCCTTACCTCTATTATTTTTTATCGAATCTGAATTTTTTTCTTCTTTTCTAGTTCTACATTGAAATATAATTTTAAGGAAAATGGAAAAAGTGAGTTGTTAATTTCAAGACAGATAAAATATACGTATTTTTGCAGTTTTTATAAAAAATATTTTTAGAGGGTAAAACCACCCCTATAAATAAAAATAAGTAGCATCTGTATGATTCGATGGTTTTTAAAAAAATTTTTAAATGTGCAGTGCTTGTAAGACGTAGTAAAAATATAGTGATACATATTTAAGGGGTGAAAACCGCCCTTGAAGTTCACCCCCCAAAATAGTTTTTTTGAAATATCTTTTTTTCTAATTAATATTTTTTAATAAAACCAAATGGGTAATAATCCTTATAAAAAGTGTAACAAATTCTGTGAGGTTTGATTTTTGGTGGTTGCAACCCCTACTTTTTATTGGCGAAAAAGTAAAAACTTGACATGAATTTCTGCAGTAAAAAATTGAGAAATAATTCACTGGTGACCAAATATTTATATTTAGAAGAAAAATAGAAAAATATAGTTGACGTATTTCTGCAGTTTTTATAAAGAATATTTTTAGAGGGTAAAACCACCCCTATTAATAAAAATTAGTAGTATTTGTATTAGTCGATGGTTTTTAAAAAAATTTTTAAAAGTGCAGTACTTGTAAGATGTCATTGTAGTAAAAATATTGTGATACATATTTAAGGGATGAAAAACACACTTGAAGTTCACCCCCCAAAATAGTTTTTTTGAAATATCTTTTTTTTCTAATCAATATTTTTTTAATAAAACCAAATGGGTAATAATCCTTATTAAAAGAGTAACGAATTCTAGGGGATTCAATTTTTAAGCATCCCCTAATTTTAATGTGTTAAAATAGTTCGATTATAATCAAACATTTATGTTTTAAAAAATATTCTTAGTCACTCTTATTAATAAAAATAAGTAACCACCGTTGTAATGAAAATATTGTAAAAATGAAATTGTATGCTTATACAACAACTTACAAGGTGGAATTTTTTTTAAATTTTTCACAATTGGAATTGAATCTTTCAAAATTGAATCTTTCAGAATTGGAATTGAATCTTTCAGAATTGGAATTGGAATCTTTCAGAATTAGAATTTAATCTTTCAGAATTAGAATTTAATCTTTCAGAATTGAATCTTTGATTCAGAATTTGAATCTTGCCTTCAGAAAGATTTTTGAATCTTTCTTTCAGAATTGAATCTTTCAGAATTGGAATTTTTCAGAATTGAATCTTTGATTCAGAATGTGAATCTTTCAGAATTGAATCGTCCATAATTGGAATTGAATCTTTCAGAATTGGAACTGGAATCTTTCAGAATTGAATCTTTCAGAATTTGGATCTTTCAGAATTGAATCTTGCAGAATTGAATCTTTCAGAATTGAAATCTTTGATTCAGAATTTGAATCTTTCAGAATTGATATTGAATCTTTCAGAATTGGAATCTTAAAGAATTGTAATTGAATCTTTCAGAATTGAATCTTTCCTTCAGAAAGAGTGTTGAATCTTTCTTTCAGAAACATTTTTGAATCCTTCTTTCAGAATTTGAATCTTTCAGAATTAAATCTTTCCTTCAGAAACATTTTTGAATCTTTCTTCCAGAATTTGAATCTTTCAGAATTGAATCTTTCAGAATTGGAATTGAATCTATCAGAATTGAACCTTTAATTCAGTATTCGAATCTTTCTTTTAGAAAGATTTTTGAATCTTTCTTCCAGAATTTGAATCTTTAAGAATTGAATCTTTCAGAATTTAAACCTTTCAGAATTGAATCTTTCAGAATTGGAATCTTTCAGAATTGAAATTGAATCTTTTAGAATTGGAATTTTTCAGAATTGGAATCTTTCAGAATTCGAATCTTTCAGAATTGGAATCTTTCAGAATTGAATCTTTGATTAAGAATTTGAATCTTTCAGAATTGAATCGTTCAGAATTGTAATTGAATCTTTCAGAATTGGAACTGGAATCTTTCAGAATTTGAATCTTTCAGAATTGAATCTTTCAGAATTTGGATCTTTCAGAATTGAGTATTGCAGAATTGAATCTTTAAGAATTGAATCTTTCAGAATTGAAATTGAATCTTACAGAATTGGAATTGAATCTTTCAGAATTGAATCTTTCCTTCAAAAAGAGTTTTGAATATTTCTTTCAGAAACATTTTTGAATCTCTCTCAGAATTTGCATTTTTCATAATTGAATCTTTTAGAATTGAATCTTTCAGCATTGAATCTTTCAGAATTGAATCTTTCAGAATTGGAATATTTCATAATTGGAATTTTTCAGAATTGGAATATTTCAAAAATGGAATCTTCCAGAATTGAAATTGGAATCTTTCAGAAATGGAATCTTCCAGAATTGAATCTTTGATTCAAAATTTGAATCTTTCAGAATTGGAATTGGAATCATTCAGAATTGGAATTCGAATCTTTCAGAATTGAAATTGAATCTATCAGAATTGAACCTTTGATTCAGAATTCGAAGCTTTCTTTTAGAAAGATTTTTGAATCTTTCTTCCAGAATTAGAATCTTTCAGAATTGAATCTTTAAGAATTGAATCTTTCAGAATTTTAATCTTTCAGAATTGAATCTTTAAGAATTTGAATCTATCAGAATTGGAATTTTTCAGAATTGGGATCTTTCAGAATTGGAATTGGAATCTTTCAGAAATTGAAATTTTCAGAATTTTAATTTTTTTGGGAATTTTTTTTCAGAATTGGAATTTTTCACGAATTTGATACACTTTTTATAAGGATTATTACCCATTTGGTTTTATTAAAAAATATTGATTAGAAAAAAGATATTTCAAAAAAACTATTTTTTGGGGTCAACTTTAAGGGCAGTTTTCATCCCTTAAATATGTATCACAATAATTTTACCACAATGACGTCTTACAAGTACTACATATTTTAAAATTTCTTTGAAAACCATCGAGTAATACAGATGCTACTAATTTTGATTAATTTTACCCTCTTTATTTAATAGGTTTTACCCTCTAAAAATATTTTTTATAAAAACTGCAGAAATACGTCAACTTTATTTTTCTTCTAAATATAAACATTTGGTCATAATTGAATTATTTCTCAATTTTTTACTGCAGAAATTCATGTCGAGTTTTTACTTTTTCGCCTATCAAAAGTAGGGGTTGCAATCCTAAAAAATCAAACCTCACAGAGTTTGTTTCACTTTTTATAAGGATTATTACCCATTTGGTTTTATTTAAAAATATTGATTAGAAAAAAAGATATTTCAAAAAAAATATTTTTGGGGGTGAAATTTAAGGGTTGTTTTCACCCCTTAAATATGTTTTTCCACAGATAAAAAAATTACACGTATCTCTTAGTTTTTAATGTAATACAACATTCCTTGTCAGTATTTAAATTCTCTTATTGCATAAATGTTTTTGCGTTCAATTTTCCAGCAGACGCTTTTCAATGGAAAATGTTACGCGAACTTTCGAATAATGTGTACATTAGTAATTAGTTTATTGCGGATAATTCTAATTGTGACATGTCACGTAACAGTGGGACGTTATGAACGCAGAAATGAAAGGAGCCGGAGGGAGTTGTAAATTAATGGTATTAACACGTCCTGCAAGCCTGGGCGACGCTAATTAAATAATCACGCATTCGTGATCTGCAAGGGGTGTAAATTTTCCGCGGGAAAATGCCGTGAACTCGGTCAGATTCAACCGAAGAACGTTTACAGCAGCAATAAATAACGAAACTCTCTTTAAACCAACGTTTATAAGAAAAAGCGTTTTTTATCTTTTTTTTTCATCGCGTAATAAAATAGAACAAAGAATATATATATATATATATATATAAATAGGTGAGAAATAGGGTAAATAGGTGACAGAGAATTGAAACAAGCCCCTCAGTTCAAGTCAATATTTGAATTGAAAATTAAGGAGAAATTCAAAATAATTCAAAAGAATTTAAAAGAATTGAAAAGAAATTAAAAGAATCTAACAGGATTGTAAAAAAATAAAATAACTATATAAATCAAGGCGGATTCAAAAAACTAAGGTCAATTCAAAATTTAAGGTCAATTCAAAATTCAAGGTCAATTCAAAATAATTTAAGGTGAATTTAAAAGAATTCCAAACAATTCAATATCAACATTAATTTGAAGAATTTTAAGCAATGTTATAGGAACTTTAAAGGACTTTAAGAGTTTTTAGGAAATAAAAAAAATATTAAATGATTTTAGAGAACTTGAAGGGATTTTAAGAGACGTCATAAGACTTCAAGAAATTTTTTATGATTTTAATTAATTTCAACCGATTTAAAGCTATTTAGAGGATTCAAAATAATTTTAAGAATAATTTTAATTTCAAAAAGATTTAAAAGGATTTCAAATGGTTTTATGGAATTTATATTTCAAAGGATTTGAAAAGATTTTTAATGATTTATAACGATTTGAAGGGTTATCAAAAGAAATGATAAGAGTTAATATTAATTAATATTAATAAGTTTAGTAATAAGTTTCATATGATTTTAAGATTTCAAGAGATTATAAGTTATTTTAGGGAGTTTCTAAGGATGTGAAGGGATTTCAGAGTTTTTTATAAAGATTTCAAAAGAATGCAAAAGTTTTTTTAAAAATCTGATTAAATGACAATCTGTGATTACTGTATTAATGGTATTTTTGGGAGATGATTGTGAAACTTTTCACTAAGTAATTATAAACAATTTTATGGCATTTCAAAGAGTTTTGAAGGATTCTAAGTGATTTTTAAATTCTTTGTTAAATTTTAAAAGACTTAAAATAGTTGTTAAATTCATTGTTTGATTTAAACGGGATTTTAAAAGATTTCCAGGAATGTTTTTAGATTTTAAAGAATTTCAAGAGATTTTAAAGGATTTTCGACTATCTAAAGCTATTTCACGGGATTTTAAGAGATTTTTTTGGATTTCAAAGAATTTTAAGAGATTTTAAGGGATTTAAAAAAAGATCAATTAAAATTCCTTGAAAATCTGTAAAATCACTTAAAATAACTTAAAAGCACTTGAAATCTCTTAAAATCTCTTTTATTTTAAATCTTGTTGTGGGATTTCGAAGAATTTACAAATTTTAAAAGGTTTCTGAGAATTTTAACCCTTATCAATTTATTTGGGTCAGATTGATCCCAAATTTCGATGTGATATTAGAAGAGTACTAAAACCAAATTTTAGCTATAAATATTAATAATTATGGAAGTTATGAATTTTTTAATGAAAATTTATTTATTTTCATTTTTAAGAAATTCATGGAATTTAACGAGATTTCTAATATTTTTCATGGGTTTTAAAGGGTATAAAGGATTTTTAAATGTTATAGTAGAATTTTAAAGAATTTCAGGAATTTCACAACTTTGAACAGATTTCAAGAGATTTTCGAGGAGATTTTAATGACCTTTAAAATATTTTATGGGATTTAAAGGATTTCAACTGATTTTTATGATTTTTAAAAGATTTTGTAGAATTTACAAAGATTTCAAAGGTTTTCGTAAAATTTTAAAGGTTTTCAAGATTTTTCTAATTTTTAAAATATTTTGTAAAATTTTTAAGGATTTCATGGGATTTGATGAAATTTCTAATGATTTAGAGATTTTAATTGTTCAAGAAACTTCAAGAGGTTTCTAGGAATTTTTAGAGCAGATAATAAATGGAGCTTTCAGCTCCAGGCAGAAAAAAATTTTGTTGAATCTACACAAAAATCTATAGAATCTACAGATAAAATCTGTAAATTTTACATTTATAGATTTTTTGTACTTTCAAAAATAAAAATAAAAGATCCACTTAAGATCCCTTAAAATAATTTAAAATTCTTTACAATCCCTTAAAATCTCTTAAGATATCTTAAAATGCTTTAAAATTCTTTAAAAATCCATAAATTCTTTAAAACCACTTAAAAAGAATTTAATAAATTTATTTTAACGAAGGATTTAAAAATCACTTAAAATCTATTGAAACTCTTTGAAATTATACAAAATTGTTTACAATTACTTCAAGTGAATTCGTAACATCTTTTAAATCATTTGAAATCTTTTAAAATAGTTTGAGATACTCGGAAATCCCTTAAAATCTCTTGAAATTCTTTGAAATCCAAAAAAAATCCTTTAAAATCCCATAAAACGGCTTAAGATAGTGGGAAATCCTTTAAATCTCTGAAATACCAAAAAACCCCTCAAAATCCCATTAAATAGCTTGAAATAGTCGGAAATCCTTTAAAATCTCTTAAAATTCTTTCAAATCCCACAAAATCCCTTATAATCTTTTAAATTCGTGTTAAATGCATTAATATAAAAAAAACCTTTAAAATCCCATGAAATGGCTTTAGATAGTGGGAAATCCTTTAAATTTTTTTTAATTCTTCGAAATCCAAAAAAAAACTTTTAAAATTCTATGAAATTTCTTGAGATAGTCGGAAATCCTTTAAAATCTCTTGAAATTCTTTGAAATCCAAAAAAATCTCTTAAAATCTTTTAAAATCCTATGAAATGTCTTGATAGTCGAAAATTCTTTAAAATCACTTGAAATCTTTTGAAGTCCGGAAAATCCTTTAAAATCCTTGAAAATCCCATGAAATGGGTTGAGACAGTGGGAAATCCCTTAAAATCTCTTAAAATCCTTTGAAATCCCAAAAATCCCTTAAAATCCTGTAAAATACTTGAAATTGTCAGAAATCCTTTAAAATCTCTAAAAATTCTTTTAAATCCAAAAAATTCCTAAAAATCTCATGAAATGGCTTTATATAGTCGAAAATCCTTTAAAATCACTTGAAATCTTTTGAAGTCCCGGAAAATCCCCTAAAATCCTTTAAAATCTCATGAAATTGCTTGAGATAGTCGAAAATCCTTTAAAAAATGTCTTAAAATTCTTTGAAATACAAAAAAATCCCTTAACATCTTTTAAAAGCCCGTGAAATTGCTTGAGATATTCGTAAATCCTTTAAAATCTCTTGTAATTCTTTGAAATCAAAAATAATCCTTTAAATCTTTAAAAAATGCGTGAAATGCATTGATATCTAGAAAAAATCCCTTAAAATCTTTTAAAATGTATTTATTCTTTCATAACTAATAATTACTTCATTATAAAATTTATTTACAACACAAACCATTTTAGAAGATTTTCCTATTTGAAGTATCAATACCACTGATAGTGAATATATACGAACAACAAGATTTGCAGAAGTGGCAAGATTTAAAATTATTTTATTAGACAAAACGAAATCTTACTTAATATTTCAATTCCCCCCCCCCCCCTTCAACATGTAAGAAACACTAAAAAATGATCTAGATCGCCCCCCCCCCCTTCCCAAAATCTGCTTACATAATACTTGAATAACCGCACAACTGAATAAAATATTGTTTCTAAAGATTTTCTAATTAAGGGCATGTGATACTTTTACCATAAGAGAAAATTAGTTAAACCAATTATACACCCATAATAATAAATATTTTTAGTTAATAAGAGTCAATAAACCTTCGCCTACATGAGACGAAGGATTACTGACTATTATTAGCTAAAAATATTTATTATTATGTATTTATAATTGGTTTAATTAATTTGCTCTTATGGTAAAGTATCACATGCCCTTAAGACCAAATTTTAATAGAAATCTTATCTATGAGATAGGAAATGAATAAGTCAGATTGACAAAAGCAAAGTCATTGTAAAGTATCTTATAACGAACGAGAAAATGAGAGAAGAACCAATTGGAGAAATTGTACAAGTTCTTATTTCGCTTGAAGGAAACTTTCTCGATTTGTTGAAGATTCATAAATCTTCTGGAAGTCTGGATAAGAGATAATATAATCAAGCGACAGGTGTGAGATTTCTGTGGGGAAGTAGGTTGAATTTCGGAAAGTAATTCATTCTTGTACGCAGACATTCTTGTACTATAATAGACTTATACTATCGCGAATGTTCTCATGTTTTGAACATGTTCATGGTATTGTAATTAAGTTTCACAATTCGAAGTTTAGTCCACTGGCTGAACTTGATTTCTCTGGAGCCTTCTATGCCTGCAATCACTAGCCACGTAGCTGAAATTACACTATTCAGGAACTTCATCATCATGTGAAAGCACCAACGCGTAGGTTACTACCAATATGTCGACTTCGTTATCACCTTACTAACACCTCCATTCTCAACTACCAACAACTCTCCCCAACGAGCCATATTCCTAGTTTGATAGAAAAAGCTTGATAAAGTTTATATAAATCATCTTTGATTTACATAAACTTTATGTAAAATCATCGAGATTGGGTCGTTGATAAAAACAGCGATTTTTATATGTAGAACTGTATAATATATTATAATATATAACTAGCTGTGACGTTGTATCAACTTTTGTGCTCATTCAATGAGCACTTTGCTTCCTGTAAGCAAATATGATTTGCTTCCTCATAGAGAAAGCATTAAGTATTCTTTACATCAGCATTAAATTTTGATTATTTGAGAAGTTATATTCAAAAAATTCATTTTCGAAAATTACAATAAAGCATAACTTTCTTATTTTTCAATGAAATGCATTAATCTTGTAGGTCAATCGATTCGTCTCGACGCAAGGAACCTTTATTTTCCTTACGTCAGCTTCGAATTTTGAATATTAGAAGTTATAGTTATAAAACTAATTTTTTAAAACTAAATAGAACCATAACTTTGTTATTTTTCAATGAAATAAAATAACATTATAGACCAATTGATTCGTCTCGATGCAAGGAATATTTATTTTCCTTACGTCAAGTCAATATATTGATTATTTGAAAAGTTATAGTCGAAAAATTAATTTTTGAAAATACAATTAACCATGACACCCTTATTTTTTAATAAAATGCATTAATTATATAGGTCAATCGATTCGACTCGACACAAGGAATCTTTATTTTCCTTACATTAGCTTTCAATTTTGAATATTTGAGAAGTTATAGTGCAAAAATGAATTCTACGAAAATTATAAATAACCATAACTTCTTTAATTTTCAGTTAAATGCATTAATCACAAAGGTCAATCGATGCGTCTTTGACACAAGGAATCTTTAATTTCCTTACACGAGCTTTGAATTTTGATTATTTGAGAAGTTATAGTAAAAAAATCAATTTTTAAAAAATTTTAAAAGTACATAAAACTTGTAAAATTAAATATTTGTTTAAACCCTTGTGATAGAATTAAGGTTTTATAGGGTGGAAGAAGTGTGCCAAACTTCATCCATTTCTATACACACGTTCTAGAGATATGCTGGGAACAAAAAAAAGGAACACACACACACACACACGGAAACGGACACGGACAATTTTTCAGGACATCATACTAGATATATTCCAATTAAAATTTATCAAAAAAAACCTTTTTTTAGAAAATGGATTTTGTCACGACTACAAAGCTTCCTCTATGAGGAAGTAATATATATAAACTTTATATACTATTATAATATATAATATATATAAATTTTATATACTATTATAATATGTAATATATTCTCTGTAGAGAATTTTATAGAATAGAGAAGAATTTTTCCAAGAATTTCAGAGTAAAAATGCGAACAAATTTTCAGTAAAAATACTATTGAAATTTAAAAAAAAAATGTGTAGCGTTATAATCATCAAAAATATAAATTTGAATTAAATGAGGAATTTTTCCTTCTTTTACTAAACTAGTATTTGATGTAGTTTAGCAAACCTGTCTTTGAATTTTTAAATTATAATATTTTGAATTATATTAGTATTAAAAACAAAAATTATTAATTATATTACAAAAGAAAATTTATGGGACAAATAAAAAAAAGTGTTTCTAGATTAAAAATTTTAAAATTTGAACATTTATTATAAAAGGAATTTCTAGGGTAGAATTGATTAGAGCAAGAAAAAACTGTAAACGTACTGTTGAAAATATGACGTGGAAAATTTCCCTACTACTGAATGTTTGGACATCACCAAGAAGATTGAACATAAAAATTTACTTGAAACTCATGCATCAAGTTAAATTTCATTAATATTTCATATCACTTACTCCAAGGGTGGCCCTAAAATGTACATGAAATTTTCACTCTCTTTTATCCCTGCTGCTCCTTCAGTCTGACAAAAGTATATTTTTAGTTTAAAAAATGTCTTGTAAAACCTCCTTTTTGATTTTAATTTGAAGAGAGAGGAGTTTTTGATGATTATTCATTATTATTGTAATTCATAATAATTAATTCATAATAAGTACTGTAATTTCAGGGTGGCCAGAAGATTCAGATTTTTGAAGATTTTTTTATTTCCCTGACATTTACCTGACTTTTCTCTGACTTTTCTCTGACTTTCAGACAAATTTCCATGACAGAAAAGTATTAAAAATGCGAAAAAATTTTCTGTAAAAATACTATTGAAATTTTTCAAAAATTTCGTATAATATCATTTTAGATATTTTGAAATCACTTCAAAATACTTAAAATTCGTAGAAATCTCTAAAATTCAAGATAAACTTGGAAGTTACTTAAAATTAATTTAAATTTAAAATCTCTTAAAACACCCAGAAACCTTTTCAAATCTCTTAAAATTTCACGAAAACCTTCGAAATCGCTTAAAATCGTTAAAACCTCTTAAAATTCGTGACAACCGTGATAAATTGAAAAAAAAGATAAAATATCCGTTAAAATTGATAAATTGAAAAAAATGATAAAATATCCGTTACATGCTTCTGGAACTTAACTTAGAGTTGGAATATTGAAATAAATTATTATAATGCAAGTGTTTCATAAACAATTAAACATGCATGTCATTCAGCTTCAGTAGTGTAAAGAGTTTATCGTCAGGTAATGGTGTCAACTATATTTCTGGGTGCAAAAGAGGAACCCACTTTTCCTATCAGCAGATAAATACTTCGGGCTTTGTTAACTTGACCTCTCTGTAAAATGGTCGGATTCTCTTTTCTCAATAAAGGTAACTACTACATGAATGTGGAGTATTTCAATGAACAGTTAAGCTCTCACTCTCTGCTATTCACGTTACATTGGGGAAACCACTTTCATAAAAAAAAAAAGGATATAGGTACTGAATACATGCGGAATAAAGTGAACATGAAAGGTGAATTAAAAAAAAAAAAACAAAAAAAACACACTGTTAGTCAAAGTATTTTATACAACAGTACAAAACAAATTATTTCCTGAAATAATCTCTTTTTTTCAGCAGAATAATTTTGTGAATATTATTCACATGGAAAATATATATTTAAAATATTATTGAAGAAATTTACTCAATGTTTCCAGGAATTTTTAGAGATTTTAAGTGACTATAAGGAATTTCAAGGGATTTTTAAAGTTTTTGAAGGGATTAAATTTAGAAATAGAGATTTATTAATTCTTAAAATTATCTTTTAGTAAGATAGATTTGAAACTAAAATATATGCGAGATTTTCGAGACATTTTTATTTTTAGAGAGGAATTTCAAGAGGTTTCTAAGAATTTTCAGGGAATTTTAGGATTTTTGAAATATTTCTATGACGATTTTCAATTTATTTTGACGAATTTGAAAAGAATTGTAGGATATTAAAAAGATTTTCTGGAATTGTAAAGGAATTTATGCAGTTTTAAGAGATTTATAAGAATTCTAAGAGAAATTTTAAGAGAATTAAAAAAATTTAAAGAATTTTAAGAGGTTTTCACGAATTTTAAGAGATTTTAACGCTTTTTAAGCGATTTTGAAGGTTTTCGTGAAATATTAAGGGATTTAAAATCTTTTTGTGAAGTTTCGAGGAATTTAAAGAGATTTCAGAAGATTTTAGAGAATTTTAAATGTTGTCATAAAATGTTCAGGAATTTTAAAAGAATTCGAGAGATTTTAATAATTTTACAAATATTTAGTGGAATTTTTAAGAATTTTGTGAAATTTTATGAGATTTATAATAATTTTAATGGATTTTCTGATTTTTGAAAGATTTTGTAGAATTATAAGGATTTCATGGAATTTAATGAGATTTCGAATAATTTTAATGGATTTTAAAGGACGTAAAGAGAATTTATTAAATGTTATCGTAGAATTAAAAAAATTTTAAGAAGTTTCTGGGAATTTTAAGAGAATTTCTAAACCTACATATATGATTTTTAAAAGATTTTGTAGAATTTTTAAGAATTTCATGGAATTTAATGAGATTTCTAAGATTTTAAGAGATTTTAAATGTTAAGAAATTCCAAGAGGTTTTGAGGAATTAATAGAGATTTTAGCGAATTTTAAGTTTGATTTCAAGAGATTCATGATTTTAAAGGATTTTGTGGATTTTTAAAGTATTTCAAGAGGTTTCTAAGAATTTTAAGGAAATCTTTGGAGTTTTGAAATATTTTTAAGAATTTTAAGGGATTTCGACGATTTTCAATTTCTTTTGACGAAATTGAAAAGAATTGAAGGATATTAAAAAGATTTTGTGGAATTTTAAAGGATTTCAAGATATTTTGTGAAATTTTAAAGGAATTCATATAATTTTAAGAGATTTTTAAGAATTCTAAGGGATTTTAAGGGATTCTAAATGTTATGAAATTTTAAGGAATTTTAAGAGGTTTTTAAGCATTTTAAGGGATTTCAAAAGGTTTGTAAGAGTTTTAAGGAGGTTTAAGGAATTTTTAAAGTTGTCCTGAAATTTTGAGGAATTTTAAGATATTTTAAAAGTTTTCTAAGAATTGAGAGAGATTTTATGAAATTTTAAGTGATTTCTAATAATTTTAAAGGATTTCATGCAATTTAATGAGATTTCTAATAATTTTAACGGATTTTAAAGGATATAAAGGGATTTCAAATGCTAACACATGGGTCATTAAGTCCCGGGACTAACACACAAGTTGTACCACGAATGCCATGTCGATTTTTTTGTCAGTAGTATCAACCTTTAGAAGATATCTGTGAAAATTTCATGACATTCGGTTCAGTGCTTGTCGAGATATTGAAGGTTCTTTAAACAATGGACAAAAACGAGTTTCGTGTGTTAATCAAACACTGTTTTTTAATGGGAAAAAATACCGCTCAAGCTCAGCAATGGCTTGAAAAGTGTTACCAGGAAAATTCCCCGTCGAAAACGACCATTTGCCGATGGTATGCGGATTTTAAACGCGGTCGAACAACCACCGATGACGCGGAGAGGCCAGGTCGTCCAATTGAGGTGGCTACGCCCGAAAACATCCAAAAAGTTTTTAAAATTGTTATTTCGAATCGAAAAGTCAAGTTGCAAGAGATAGCTGACATCCTAAAGATGCCAAAAGGCACCGTGTTCAAAATCATACATGAAAATTTGTGTATGAAAAAACTTTTTTCCAAGTGGGTGCCGCGTTTGCTCACCTTGGAGCAAAAACAACAACGAATCGATGATTCGGAGTGCTGTTTGAGGCTGTTTAAGCATAATAAAAAGGACTTTTTGCGTCGGTACATAACAATGGATGAAACGTGGATTCATCACTATACGCCAGAGTCGAAAAGAGCGTCAGCCGAGTGGAGAGGAGAGGGCGAAAGCCGGCCAAAGCGTCCGAAGACACAGCAATCAGCAGGAAAGGTCATGGCGTCTGTATTTTGGGATATGAACGGAATTTTGCTCATCGACTATCTTCCAAAGGGCCAGACGATCAACAGCGACTACTACATTGCGTTATTAGATCGCTTGGATGACGCAATAAAGCAGAAAAGGCCTCACATGGTGAAGAAAAAACCGCTGTTTCATCAAGACAATGCACCGATCCACAAGTCGATGAAAACGATGGTGAAATTAAACGAATTACGATTCGAATTGCTTCCACACCCCCCATATTCACCAGATCTGGCTCCATCTGACTTCTGGCTGTTCGCAGACCTCAAAAAGATGCTCCAGGGAAAGAGATTTGGCTCCAATGATGAAGTTATAGCCGCAACTGAAGCCTATTTTGAGGCCAAAGACAAATCATTCTATAAGAAAGGCATTGAAAATTTAGAAAGACGTTGGAATGATTGTATCGCTATGGAAGGTGACTATGTTGATGAGTAAAGTCGAATTTTAGAAAAAAATTGTATTTTTACTGGTTAGTCCCGGGACTTAATGACCCATGTGTTACTGTAAAATTTCAAAAACTTTCTAGGAATTTTAAGAGATTTTAAAGTTTATCAGCGAATTTTTTGGAGGGATTTCAAAAAAATTTTACGAATTTAAAAAAATTTAGTAGAACTGAAAAGGATTTCAAGGACTGTAAATTTTTTAAGAGCTTTCAAGAAATTTTTTGATTTTTAAAAGGTATTGTGGAATTTTTATGGATTTGATGGAATTTTATGTGATTTATACCTAATAATTTAAAGGATTTCAAGAGATTTCTCTGATTTTTAAAAGATTTTGTAGAATTTTCAAGAATTTCGTGGAATTTCTTGGAATTTCAAGAGATTTCTAGGAATTTTTTTTTTTTTAGAGATTTTCGTGTATTTTATAACAGGGATTTCAAAAGATTTATGATTTTGAAGATTTGGTTGGTATTTTAAGGGATTTCGAGAGATTTTTAAGAATTTTAAGAGATTTTAACGAATTTTAAGGGATCGCTAAGGCTTTTTGTGAAATTTTAGGGGACGAGTCATTCAAAAGCCAATCAGATTTGCAGAAACAATATATGTCAGATTTTTGAGACATTTTGTGACACTACTTTTTTTAGAGAGAAATTTCAAAAGGTTTCTGAGAATTTTAAGGGATTTTCATGATTTTCAAGTAATTTTTACTATAAATTCAAAAGAAATTTAGAATTTCTAAAAGGTTTCGTAGATTTTTAAGGGATTTCAAGATATTTTGTGTAACTTTAAAGGAATTCATGGAATTGCCGAAATTTAAAGTTATCGAAATTTAAAATTCCCGAGTTTATAAAATTCCCAAAGTTAAATATTCCCGAAATAAAAAATTTCGAAAATTTTCTATTTTGGAAATTTTTATTTTTCGAGAATTTTCAAGTTTAGGAATTCAAAATATGATTTTCAATTCCATGAATATTAAAATTCGGTAAATTTAAGTGACCCCAAAATTAGATATAAAAAAATTAAATAAAAAAGTGAAGAAAATTAAACAAGTTCAAAACCACTTTCAAAATATCTTTAAAAAATCCGTAGGCTAAATTTATGACGCCCTGCAAAATTTTTTAATTTTAAATGTGTTTTAATTTTAAAAAGTTAATAATTTACTGTTATATTGATTAAATACAATGAAGAAATATTTGCGTATTTATTAGAGGCGAACGAACTGAACTGGTTGAAAACAAATAAAGATAATTCTCTCGAATTTGAGAAATTATTGTCATATAATCTGAAATTTTCGTTGAAATGATGCAAAAGTTTTCACCTTTGTCAAATAAAAGGTCTGTACTTTTGTCCGCTCTGCCCTTTTACATTTCAATATAGATTCTGGTGCAAGTTCCGGTAAACAAATTAAAACTTCGTTTTACTTTCTCATCCACGTCGCCCCAGATCGAATTTAACTCTCGAATATCAACAACCACTTTTCACCAAACAGAGACAGACAGAGAAAAAAGAAGAGAATTACGTATAGACAAATTGGATTTTCAGTAAAACGATTTTTAATAAATAATTATTTTAATTAATTTACTTATTAATATTTATTTTAATCATATTAATTATTAATGTTGTAATTTTAAAAACTTAGAGTTAAGTCAACCTGAATGAAGATTTCCTAAAGTTTAAATTGTAAATTAGTAATCTCCGACTGAAGTAAATCAATCTTGTAACTGAAATAAATTAATATTTGCACAAGAGCGTCACAAATTTCATTAGTACACTCTGTTGAATTTCATAAAATATACATATTTCTTCCTTAGGTGGAAACAGTTTCATGCTCAGAGGAGCATAAATATTCCTTAGGCAAATTATTATATGCCTAATTAAGAAAGCTATTCTTGAATAATAGAGCAGTACATGTTTCATTATGAGGGAATAAAATGGTAAACAATGATGTTACGCAATCTCGATGTTTCTATACAAAGTTGGAGTCCTTTTGAGTAAATTAAACATATTTTGTTCTTTTAAGGGATTTCAAAGGATTTTAAAAGAATTTTAAGCGTTTTCATAGAGACTACCAACGATTTTTAGATGTTTTAAGTGATTTTAGAGAATTTAAAGCAATTTAAGAGACTTTAAAGGACTGTAAAAGAGTTTAAGAGATTTTAAGGAATTTCAAGAGATTTCTAGAGATTTTTAGGAATTTTAAGAGATTTATGGTGATTTTAAGTAATTTCAAGGGATTTTGAAATATTTCCAACGATTTGAAAACACTGAGTATGATTTTAAATGATCTTAAGATATTAAAAGTGATTTTAAGAAATTTCAAGAGTTTCAAGGAATTTTAAAGGATTTCAAGAGATTCTAAAAGAATTTTAAGGGCTTTCATAGACTTTAAACAATTTTTGGATGTTTTAAATGATTTTACGGAATTGAAGAGACTTTAAAGGATTGTAAAAGAGTTTGAGATTTCAAAGAATTTCCAGAGATTTCTAGAGATTTTTAGGAATTTAAAAAGATTTATGGTGATTTTAAGTAATTTCAAGGGATTTCAAAGGATTTCAAAAGAATTTTAAGGACTTTCATAGAGACTTGAAACGATTTTTGGATTTTTTAAAGTTATTTTCGGGAATTTAAAAGACTTTAAAGGACTATAAAAGATTTTAAGAAATTTCAAGAGATTATTAAGGAATTTTAAGAGATTTATAGTAATTTCAAGTAATTTCAAGGGATTTTGAAATATTTTCAACGAGTTGAAAACATTTAGCATGATTTTAAATGATCTTAAGATACTTAAAGTGATTCTAAGAAATTTCAAGAACTTTAAGGAACTTCAAGGGATTTCAAGGGATTTTAAAAGAATTTCAAGGGCTTTCATAGAGACTTTCAATGATTTTTGGATGTTTTAAGTGATTTTAGAGAATTTAAAGCAATTTAAGAGATTTTAAAGCACTGTAAAAGAGTTTAAGAGATTTTAAGAAATTTCACGAGATTTCTAGAGATTTTAAAGAATTTTAAGAGATTTTGAAATATTTTCAACGATTTGAAATCATTTAGCATGATTTTAAATCGTTTTAAGATATTTAAAGTGATTCTAAGAAATTTCAAGAGCTTTAAGGCCATGGAAGACTTACCCAATACCTACCTTACCGACATTTTTTCTCTGCAACGTTACATCTACATTTATTGAGATATCAAATTGAAAATTTCTAAAATTGTAGCTAAAGCATGAAGGTACGTTTATCTGGTCCCAAATATTGACATTTATAAAAAAAAAATGTTTTCAATTTTTTTTTTTTTTTTTAATTTAAGACCAGATAAACATACCTTAGCATATTTTCTTTAATTTTAGAAATTTTTAATTTGATATCGCAATAAATGTAGACGTAGCGTTGCAGAGAAAAAAGTGTCGGTAAGGTAGGTATCGGCTAAGTCTTACATGGCCTTAAGAAATTTCAGGGGATTTCAAGGGATTTTAAAATAATTTTAAGGGCCTTCTTGGAGGAACTTTAAACGATTTTTGGATGTTTTAAGTCATTCGAGGGAATTTAAAGGAATTTAAAAGATTTTAAGGAATTTAAAGAGATTTTAAGGAATTTTAAGAGATTTATAGTAATTTTAAGTAATTTCAAGGGATTTTGAAATATTTTCTACGATTTGAAAACATTTAGCATTATTTTAAATGGTTTAAAAATATTTAACGTAATTTTAAGAAATTTCAAGAGCTTTTAAGACATTTACAGAAAATTTAAAAGATTTGGAAGAATTTCAAGTAATTTTAAAGAATTTTAAGAGATTTTATTTCATTTTAAGTTTGACTTGCTATTAAGTGTGTTGGAGCCAAGTTCTAATCTAAAAATTCGATTTCTTCATTTTACTCAACAAACATTAAATTTTTAATTTTTTCCCTCTGTAGAATTAATCAATTTTTAACTAGAATTATGCGTACAGAGCGAGAAAATATCGAATCCAAATATTTTTTTAAATAAAATAAAAATATTCAATTTTAAAGTAAGTTTTTGAATTCTTCATTTTATGCAAAAAGTATCGAAATTAAATATTTTTTCGCTCTGTATGCTGTCTTATATTTAAAAAAAGATTAGTGTTACACAGCGAAAAAAATATTTATCTATAATTTTCGTTGAGTAAAATGGAAAATGGAATTTTGAGTTTAACACTTGGGTCCAAAGCCCTTAAACGAAAATATTTTGGCATATCTGAAAAATCATTTAGAATTCTTCATTTACGTCGTAAAATGGTGCTTTTTAAAATTAATTAATTAATTAGATGAAACTTACAGTCTTGTAGAACATACAAGCTTGTCTGTCTTCATCCTCTCCCGTTGGACAGTCTATAAAACCGTCACATAGAACGTGGTCATCGATACATCGATATCTGCCCATTCGATCTGGCGTTGGACACGCAAATCTTTCCATTCCATCCTCCGACGATGGACATTCTAGAAAATAAAAAAAAAATTAATAAATTATCTATAAATAATAATAATAATAATAATTATTATTATTATTATTATTATTATATTAAATTATAACATAAATTATCCCTCAATTCATTTATGATAATTGTTATTCTCAAATATACTACATTAATTATAAGACTGAAGTTTGTAACGTTTACAATAAACGAAAATGAAAAAATTTTTTTCTCTTAAAAATACAAGATGCAAAATTTTCCGGTGGAAAGAAGTAGTTCTATACAAACCAGTAAATGACCCACCGATGTTTCAATCCCCCCGCAAACATATAACTCACCCTACTTCATCCCTTAAAATTAAAAAAATTATCTAATTCGTGGGGTCAAAATTTTGTTGTTAATAATAAGTCTTTTCAATGCTAAAAGACATTCAAAAAACATTTTGATAAATACTAGGACATTTCTTGGGTAAACTGACAAGGCCCTGGCTAGTTTTCCTTAAGTAGGGCAATATTCTGCCAAAGCGTTACAAGCCTTGTGTGGGCCTTGCCAGTTAACCTGATTAGGGCCACATCAGAAGTAGGGAAAACTGATCAGGGCCCTGTCAGAACCCCATCAAAATTTCTGCACGGTTCAAAGTTCGAATTCACCAAAACGTATCTCGAGAATTAAAAAATTGAAAGTTTTGTATGCATTTTGGTACCATCTATATATTAAACCTTTTTCCTTTTTTTTTACATTCTCATCAGAGAAGGTATTAGATTTGTGTAAAATTTCCCCCCCTCCAGTTTTTGTCAAATGTCCACGTTTTGGGACCCCCTGAACCCGAAAAACATGTTTTTACGAATGTGTCTGTCTGTCTGTCTGTCTGTGGCTGTATATTTTGTTTGTGAGCACGATAACTTTCGA
>CAJFCO010018479.1:170354-185255 GCA_904066015.1 Synergus gifuensis
ATCTAACATGATGTCCTGAAAAATTGTCCGGATGTGTGTGTGTGTGTATGGATGTCACGATCTAGCAATTTCTTGAAAACGCGTAGAGATAAATAGTTATTCCACTATATACCTAGTTGAATTTCTTACAAAGCTTTAACAAAATATTTAATTTTACAAGTTTTATGTACTTTTATAATTTTCGTAAAATTCATTTTTTCATTATAACTTCTGAAATATTAAAAATTTAAAGCTGATGTAAGGAAAACGTAGATTCCTTTTATCGAGACGAATCGATTTACCTATATAATTAATGCATTTCATTAAGAAATAAGGATGTTATGGTTAATTGTATTCTCAAAAATTAATTTTTAACTATAACTTTTCAAATAACCAAAATCTTAAGTTGACGTAAGGAAAATAAATATTCTTTATGTCGAGATGAATCGATTGGTCTATAATATTATTTCATTTCATTGAAAAATAACAAAGTTATGGTTCTATTTAACGTTAAAAAATTAGTTTTTCAACTATAACTTCTCAAATATTCAAAATTCAAAGCTGACGTAAGGAAAATAAAGGTTCCTTGCATCGAGACGAATCGATTGACCTATAAGATTAATGTATTTCATTGAAAAATAAAAAAGTTGTGCTTTATTGTAATTTTCGAAAATGAATTTTTTGAATATAACTACTCAAATAATCAAAATTTAATGATGATGTAAAGAATACTTAATGCTTCCTCTATGAGGAAGCAAATCATATTTGCTTACAGGAAGCAAAGTGCTCATTGAATGAGCACAAAAGTTGATACAACTTCACAGCTAGTTAAATATTGTGAAAGTTCTGGAAAATCCTTACATTCTTTGGAAATCCTTTTAAATTCCCTAGAATCACTTAAAATTTCTTGAAATCTCCTTAAATTCCTTAAAATTACTTGAAATATTTTTAAAATCCTTTAAAATTATTTAACATCATTTTAAATCCCTTCAAATACTTAAAATAAATTTGTAATACTCTAAAATCTTATTTTTAGAAAATTAAATAGTTTAATAATCAAATATTGTGAATAACAAATCCGCAGAATAGTTTTTGGTGTATTGACCAGTTTTTCCTAGGTGGGATATTTACTAGGGAATTTTTTGGGTAAACTGACAAGGCCCCGGCCAGTTTTCTTTAAGTAGGGCAATATTCTGCCAAAGCGTTACAAGCCTTGTGTGGGCCTTACCAGTTAACCACATCAGAAGTAGGAAAAACTGACCAGGACCCTGTCAGGACCCCATCAAAATTTCTCCAAGGGAGAGTTTTAGTGTTAGTATTATGTTATGTAGGTGTGTTAGTATTATTTTGAAATCAACAGATATAACTAGTGATTAACACAACATCAATTGCAATGCGGAAGTGAGGGAGTTAGGTGTTGAAGGTAGAGTCGTGGGGAGGGAGGGGGGGGTGAGCCTGGGGTGATTTGAGCTCATCTGTGGTTATGTTCAGAACACCTGA
Source organism: Synergus gifuensis (assembly GCA_904066015.1). Lineage (NCBI taxonomy): Eukaryota > Metazoa > Arthropoda > Insecta > Hymenoptera > Cynipidae > Synergus > Synergus gifuensis. The sequence continues at coordinate 171,834 of CAJFCO010018479.1, forward strand.
AAAGGTCGTAGGAAGAGTACAAATGGAAAAGTGGATATCTGTGTGGAGGAGTCTGGAGCTCCGGTTATATCGACCGTCGTTGATACTGACTCCTTGAACATGCCTGGGCAAGGGCAAACCACTCCTGCAACCCACCCCCCTACCCTATCTTTTAACAAGGCAACCTGTGGCTCCGGTTGGTCTACTGTGCTTTTTCCCCATTTCGTATACAATGGACAACACACGTGCGATCAAGAAAAAAGCTGGAAGCACGGCTTTTTCGTCACGACAACTATATTTTATCTTGGGAATATAGTATCAAACTATTTTTGGAATCCAGCGAATTCCGTGTATATCTTTAATGTACGTGGAAATAAATAGTGAGAGATAATGATAAAAGGAGAAAAAGAGAAGGGAGCCTGGAATTTAATGAGATTTAAGGGCGTTGGTCCCTAGTGTTAAGCTCAAAATTCTATTCTCCATTTTACTCAACGAAAATTATAGATAAATATTATTTGGCTCTGTAGAGATAATCTTTTTTCAAATATAATACTGTGTACAGAGCGAAAAAATATTTAGTTTCGATATTTTTTGCATAAAACGAGGAATTAAAAATCTAAATTGAAAATTGAATATTTTTATTTTACTTAAAAAATATTTGAATTAGATATTTTGTCGCTCTGTGTAAATAATTCTAGTTAAAATTTGATTAATTATACAGAGGGAAAAGATTCCAATTTTAATATTTGTTAATTAAAATGAAGAAATCGAGTTTTTAGATTGGAACTTGGCTTTAATACCCAAGTGTTAAGCTCAAAATTCTATTCTTCATTTTACTCAACGAAAATTATAGGTAAATATTTTTTGGCTTTGTAGAGATAATCTTTTTTTAAATATAATACTGCGTACAGAGCAAAAAAATATTTAGTTTCGATATTTTTTGCATAAAACGAGAAATTAAAAATCTAAATTGAAAATTGAATATTTTTAGTTTACTTAAAAAATATTTGAATTAGATATTTTGTCGCTCTGTGTGCATAAATCTAGTTAAAAATTGATTAATACTACAAAGGGAAAAAATTCAAAATTTAATATTTGTTGAGTAAAATGAAGAACTCGAGTTTTTAGATTGGAACTTGGCTCCAACAACCTTAATTGGATTTTAAGTAACATTAAGGAATATCAAGTGATTTTACGAAATTGGAAGGAATTTCATAAGATTTTGTAAGATTTAAGGGAATTTAATCGAATATTATGGAATTTTAATAATTGATTTATTTTTACATTCTCATTTATTTTAATTTTTCATATAATTTTAAGGAATTTTAAACAGGGTGGCCACGTGTCAGGTAAGCTAGAGAAATGCGTTGTCAGGGAATATAGAAATTAACATTTATGCTAACTATGTTATTTTTATCGTGTTACATATATAAATTTTATAGTTTATTTAACAAATTTTATAAATTATTCAAGAATTTCGAGGTATTATAAATAATTTTAAGGTTTTCTTTGAGATTCTCTAGATTCCTAATGATCTCAAGACATTGTCAATAATTTTAAGATTTTAAGAGATTTCTAGGAATTTAAAGTGATTACAAGAGATTTGTATAATATTTAAAAGATTTAGTTGAATTTTAAAAGGACTTCATGAAATTTTAAGAGATTTTTAAGGAAGTTTAAGGAATTTTAAAGAATGGAGGAGAATTTTAAAGAATTTTAACGTTCATTGAGATATTTTAAAGGATTTTAAAAAGCTTGTAAAAATTTAAAGAAATTTTGATTTTTTAACGTGATTTTAAGGAATTTCAATTTTCCTCATGGAATTTTAAAGGATTTCAAAAAATTGTTATGATTTATAGATTTTGTAGAAATGTTTTCAAGAATTTTAAGAAATATTTACATATTTTAAGTGATTTTAAAGGTTTTCGTGGAATTTTAAAGGATTTTAAGAAGCTTGTAAAAATTTTAAGGAATTTTGACATTTGAAGAATGATTTTAAAGGAATTTCAAAATTTCTCATAGAAATTAAAAAAATTTCAAGTTATTTTTGATTTTTAAAAAATTTTGTGAAATTTTTTATTTCAAGAGTTTTTTTTACAGTTTTTAATGCACTAGGGAATTTTAAAGAATTTCACGTGATTTTTATGATTTGTAAAAGATTTTGTAAAATAATTGTAAAGAATTTCATGGAATTTTAAATATTGTAGTGGAATTTTAAAATATTGAAAGATGTTTCTAGGAATTTCAAGAGATTTCAACGAATTTTAAGAGATTTCAATAAGTTTGCAATAATTTTAAGAGATTTTGATGCATTTCGAGGGATTTTAAAGTTTCTGGTGAAATTTTAAAATATTTCAAGAGATTCTGAAAATCTTTTATGGAATTTGGAATAATTACAGGAAATGTGACGAGATTTTTAGGAATTTTGAAAGATTTTGAAGTTTTTTGAGGAATTTGAAGTATTTAAAATTATTTTGAGGAATTTTAAATCAATTTCAATGAATTTTAAGAGATTTCCAAGGTAGTCGTAAATTTGATAGATTTTTATTACGAATTACGAATTTTAAGTGTGTGAAATGACTTTAAATTTCAAAAAAATTTAAAGTGATATTTCGCGAGATTTAATGGGAAATTTATTCGGTTTTCCAAAAATATTAAGGGAATTTTCTGAAACTTGTGTCACATGTAAATCTATAATTTACAAATAAATAAAGAGTGAGAGATAAATTAAGAGAAAAGGAGAAAAACTCTTATCGAAAAAAGATTGAAGGATTTTTTTATCAAAGATGCGACGTGCTGAAATCTTGCTTAATTAATGCCTGCTGAATAATTTGCTCGCAATCAATTACGGCTCTATTAAAGCGCCCCATCTTGAGTGAAATTAGCATTACACTGGCGTTAATGAAAGAACTTTTCCTCCCATTTCAACGCGATGTCCGATTCTTATCAAAACAGAAAAATTGATCTCGCTTTCTGAAGAATTTAGAGTATCAATTCAGATATTTATATTTTTGACGGATAGATTAATCAATCTTGAAATATTTTTTAAATACCACTTTACAATTCTAAGAAACTTTATTTAGTTGAAGTTTCAGACACATATTCTGAAGATTTTTTTTTTTTTAGAATTACTGGAATAAAAATAACAATAAAAATTTTCCAAAGTTTCCAAAAGCTAAAATTTATATTTATTTACCAGCAGAAATCTCATAAAATTTAATAAAATCCCAGAAACCTTTTTAAATCTCTTAAAATTTCACGAAAACCTTCGAAATCGCTTAGAATTCTACAAAAGAATTTGAAAATTATAAAAATATTTTGAAATCCCTAAATCAAATTTCTTGACAAACTCTAAAATCATTTAAATCCCATAAAATATTTTGAAAGTTACAAAAATCTTTTGAAATCCGTTCAAATTTCTGAAAATCTCTTAAAATTCGTAAAAATTTCTTGAAATTCTTTAAGATTTTACAATAATTATTCCATTCCCTTTGTATACTTTAAAATCCATTAAAATCATTATAATCTCATAAAAATCCATCAAATCCATTAAAATTTCACAATATTTTTTAAAAATCGACAAATTTGTTGAAAGCCTTTAAAAAATGTATAACCTTTGAAATCCTTTTAAATTCTAATAAATCTTTTAAAAATCGTAAAAATCTTTTGAAATTCACAGAAAATTCTGAAAATTTTACGGTAACATTGAAAATTACTTTATATCGTTAAAATTTGTTAAAACTATTAGAAATCTTATCAAATTCCATGAAATCCTTTAAAATTCTCACAAAATCTTTTAAAGATCCGAAAAATTTCTTGAAATCCCTTAAAATGATTAGAAATCTCATAAAATTCCAAAAAATCCCTTGCAATTCTTAGAAATCTTTTAAAATCTCTTAAATTTCCTTAGAATTCCAAGATAACATTTAAAATTCCTTAAACCATCAATATCAAAATTTCTATAATCATCTTCAAATTTCTTAACATTTTAAATTCCTTAAAATCATTAGAAATCTCGTCAAATTCCATGAAATCCTTAACAATTCTACAAAATCTTTTAAAAATTAGAAAAATCTCTTGAAATCTTTTAAAAAAACTTTGAAATCTCTAAAAATTCCCAGAAAATTCAGAAAATTTTACGATAACATTTCAAATCCTTTTATATCGTTAAAATTCGTTAAAAATATTAGAAATCTTATCAAATTCCATGAAATCCTTTAAAATTCTCACAAAATCTTTTAAAGTTCCGAAAAATCTTTTGAAATCCCTTAAAATGATTAGAAATCTCATAAAATTCCAAAAAATCTCTTGCAATTCTTAGAAATCTTTTAAAATATCTTAAATTTCCTTAGAATTCCAGGATAACATTTAAAATTCCTTAACACCCCATAAAACTCTTAGAAACTTTTCGAAATTCCTTAAAATTTCACGGAAACCTTAGAAATCGCTTAAATTCGTTGAAATCTTTTAAAATCCTCAAAAACCTCTTAAAATTCCTCAAAATTTCAAAACATTTAGAATCCCTTAAAATCCCATAGAATTTCGTAAAAATCACTTAAAAATCGTCAAATTCCCTTAAAATTCCTAGAAACCTCTTGAAATTCTCTCGAAAAAAGTGGTTCCTCTGTAAAAATGTCTCGAAAATCTCGCATACATTATAGTTTCAAATCTGATTGACTTTGGAATGACTTGAAGTTGTAAGAAGAAAAACAAAATAATTGCGCACATATTGTTTTGCTGGTCTCTTAAAATTTTACAAAAAATTTCGAAATCTTTAAAAATTTGTTAAAATCCCTTAAAATTCTTAAACACGTCTTGAAATTCGTTAAAATTTGTAAAAATATCTAATAATTATTAGAAATCCCCAAAAAAATTTCCATGAAACCCTTAAAAATTCTACAAAATCTTTTGAAAATTAGAAAAATCTCTTGAAATCTTTTTAAATTATTAGACATTTATCATTTATCCGACGTTGTTCGAGATTTTAAGAGATTTCATAGAATTTAAAGAGATTTCAAGAGATTTTGTAAGATTTGAAAAAAAATATAAAAGGATTTTATGAGATTTATAGTAATTTTGAAGAATTTCCAGGGATAAAAAGACTAAAAAATTTGAAATAACTAGAAAATTTGGATAACTCTCTTGAAATATTTTCGATTCATTTTCAATCCTTAAAATATTGTAAATCCTCTAGAATCCCTACTAAATCCTTAAAATCATTTAAAATATCTTGAAATTGTTAAAAAAATTCCAAAATCCCTTGGAATTCATTAAAATTACTTGAAATTTGAAATCTCCTCAAATTCCTTGTACTTCCTTAACATAATTTTAAATGGCTTGAAATCTGTTGAAAATCTTTTGAATTCTTTTGAAATTAATTAGAATTCTCTACAAAACCTTGAAATCTCTTGAAATCTAGTGAAATCAAATAAAATCTCTTAGAATTCTTTAACAATTTTTTACATCCTTCAAAGTCTTTTTATAACTTAAAATTCCTAAAATTCTTTAGAACACTTTTTAAAATCGCGCGAAATCCCTTAAAATACTTTAAAAATCCCTTGAAATATCTTAAAATCCCGAGCAACGCCAGGTAAATTTCTGCTAGTAAATAAAAATAAAATAAACTGGTTTTGAGAACTTCTTTTTGATATTTTTAATCCAGTAAATGTTAAAAAAATAAAATAAAAAAAATTCGTCAGACTAGACGTCTGATTAAAATAATAAAATAATAATTCAAATAATAAAACAATTTTTGACATCTCAGCATATAAGATTCAAAAAAATTTTTTTTAATTTTTTAAAAATCTCCTAAATCCCTTTAAATTCCACGAAATCCATTAAAGTTGCCACAAAATGATTTGGAAACTGTTATCTGAATGTGGTGCACTGAAAATTTAAGTCATCACAGGCAGCCGCAAGCTTAATTGCATGGTGCGAAATTTGCCACTCGATTTGTCAATTAGAATCGGTTGTCCACGCTCAGTGATGGAATCATGGACCATAGTTATTAACGGTTCTGATTAATCGTATTAGAGGATACCGCTTCATATAATCAAGAGGATACAAGTACCTGTTACTGTTATTAATTGTGAAAACAAATTAAAAGCACATTATTGAAAGAAACGAGAAAAATTGCAGGGACAATTAAAAATATTTTTTAAAAAAGATTTCTAAGAAGATATTAGAGTTTGATATTAGATTTTAGATTAGAGTTATTAGATTTTAGATTTAGATTTTAGATTTTAGATATTATATATTAGATATTAGATATTAAATTTTAGATATTAATATTAGATATTAAATATTAGATTTTAGATATTTTCAGGAAATTTCATTGAGGGATTTCAAAATATTTTTATAATTTTTAAATGCTTTTGTAGAATTCTAAGCGTTTTCGAAGGTTTTCGTGAAATTTTAAGAGATTTAAAAATGTTTCTGGTATTGTAAGAGTTTCAAAATCTTTTCATGGAATTTCGAGGAATTTTGAAATATCAAAAGGCTTCTGAGAATTTTAAATGATTTTACGGAATTTTGAATGTTGTCATGGAATTTCCAGGAATTTTAATAGAATTCAAGAGATTTTAATGATTTTTAAAAGATTTTGAACAAATTTCAAGAGATTTTTATGGCTTTTAAAATATTTTGTGGGATTTAAAGGATTTTAGAGTTTGTCAGGAATTTCAAGAAGTTTTTAGGAGTTTTAGGCGATTTACAATTTTTTCGTGAAATTTCGAGGAATTTTAAGAGAACTCTTGAGATTTTTATGATTTTTCAAAGATTTTGTGAAATTTTGCAGCAGATTTCAAGAGATTTAACATATTTAAAAAATCCAAAAACACTTAGGTTTTCATAACTTAAAATTTTGAAACTTTATTGAATTTGATTAAAATCACCTTAAATCATTTGAAATACTTTGACATGTCTTGACATCTTTGAAATTTCTTGAAAATCTTTTAAATTATTTTAAATTGTTTTGAAATGGGATCACGTAAATTTACCGAAATTTAAAACCATCAAAATTTAAAATTGCCGAAATTGAAAGTTATCGAAATTTTAAATTCCTGAAATTATAATATTCCGGAAATTGAAATCGCAATTTTCGTTTAAAATTTATTTACAAAACTTTTGTTTAAAATTTTTAAGAAAAATTTCAGAACAAAAGTTTTTGAAAATAAATTTTAAACATAAATTTCGGGTATTTTTAATTCCGGGAATTTTAAATTGCGATAAATTTAGGTGATTTGAAAATCCTTTAAAATGTTTTTATTTAAAATTTTTGAAATCTTGTGAAAGCTCCTGAAAATCCTTAAATTCTTTTAAAATCCTTTTAAATTCCCTAGAATTACTTGAAATCTCTTGAAATCCCCTTAAAATCCTTAAAATAATATGACTCGTTTTTAAAATCGTTTAAAATTATTTAATATTATATAAAATCCCTTGCACTAATTAAAAAAACTTTTTAAACTACTTTAAAATCTTTAAAATAGCTCCTCTGAATTCTTTTATTAGAAATTTTTTAAAAGTTTTTTGAAATCGTTTTAAATTCCTTAAAAACAGTTGGGAACACTGATCTCGATTTTAAAATACGTAAAAAACTTTTATAATTTTTAAAAAATTTTCAAAATTCCACAAAATCTTTAGAAAATCATAAAAATCTCATGAAATCCTTTACAATTTCACAAAATCTTTTACTGATCATAAAAATCTCGTGAAATAATTTTAAAATTCCATAAAACATTTTCAGAATCTCATGAAATATTTTTAAATTCCACGAGGAAATTTAAAATCCCTTAAAATCCACAAAAATTTCTTTAAATTATTGGAAACCTATTGAAATCCCTTAAAATTCGCTGAAATCTTTTGAAATTCCTAAAAACATCTTAAAATATCTTAAAATTCTACTACAATATTTAAAATTGCATGAAATCCTTTACAATTATTTTAAAAAATCGTTTAAAAATCATAAAAATCTCGTGAAATTCTTCAAAATTCCCTAAAGTGCATTAAAAAGATCTAAAAAAAACTCCCCGTGTGGAAATAGCCCGAGTTGGCCCTAATACAACATGATTCCTGGTCGGGTGCTGGTCGGGCCACTCTTTTTTCCAGAGAGCTCAGTCGGGCCACTTTTTTCAGGCGAGCCCAGCCGGGATATGGTCGGGGGCTATTCAGGTATATTTTTATTCAAAAACCCAGTCGGGAGATGGTGAGGAGCAAGTTAGGTATATTTCTATATTCAAAAGCCCAGTCGGGAAATTGTCGGGGGCAAATCAGGTCCATATATTTTTATTCAGTGTCATTACTGATAATAATTACAATATAAAGAAATTTTAATATTATTTCGCATTTACGAAATGTTGTCTTAAATTCTTTTGTTCAACGATAAAATATCGCATTGCAATTTAATCCGAGATTTTTAAATAATTCTTCATACACAAATATGTCTAAATATCTTGAAATAAAAAATCTCACAAAATCTTTTAAAAATTAAAAATGACTTGAAATTTTTTAAAATTCTATCAGGACAATTAAAATTTCTTGAAATCATTTTTAAAATGTCAAAATTACTTTAAATTTTTACAAGCTTCTTAAAATCCTTTAGAATTCCACGAAAAACTTTAAAATCCCTTAAAATACGTAAAAATTTCTTAAAATTCAGCCTCTTTAAATTCCTTAAATTTCTACCAAATCTTTTATAAATCATAAAAATGTTGTGAAATCCTTTAAAATTCCATGAGGAAAATTAAAATTTTTTAAAATCACTTTAAAATAATTAAAATTTTTTAAAATTCTTACAAGCGTTTTAAAATCTTTTTAAATTCCACGAGAATATTTATAATACCTTAAAATCTCTTAAAATTCTTACAAGTTTCTTAAATTCCTTTATAATTCCTTTATAATTCCACGAAAAACTTTTAAATCCCTTAAAATACTTAAAATAAAAATAAAAAAGTAAAAAACTTTTATAATTTTTTAAAACCTTTCAAAATTCCCTAAAATTTCACAAAATCTTTAGAAAATCATAAAAATCTAGTGAAATCTTTTAAAATTCATTAAAATTCTTTGAATTTCCTAAACTTCCTTAAAAATCTCTTAAAATTTCATGAAGTCCTTTCAAAATTCAACTAAATCTTTTAAATATTACATAAATCTCTTGTAATCACTTACAATTCCTAGAAATCTCTTAAAATTTTTTTAAATTATTGAAAATGTCTTGAAATCATTAAAAACCTCGAAAATAAATAAATAATAAATAATAATAAATAAATAATAAATAAAAAATAATAAATAATTAATAAATAATTTTAAGAAATTTTAAGGGTTTTTACGAAATTTCATGAGATTTTAAGGACTTTTGCGGGATTTCAAAGGAATTCATGAAGTTTTTTGGAATTTGTAAAAATGTTAAGGGATAAAGATACTATATTTATATATATTTTGAAGAACTTGAAGGGATTTCACGACTCATGTGACTTTTATAACTTTTTCATAGTTTTATGAGTGCAACGACTTTTGAATCAATAAGAAGTTAATTTATCATCAAAATTTATATTTACTATCTACATTTATATACTTATTGTTTGAAAATTTTAAACTTTTATTAAAAATATATTTTTAAATAATATCGTTATTAAAACAAATGACGGAACGAATGGAATTAGTAAGATTATTATATGTAATTATTATTAAATGTAAATTTATTGTTTATAGTCGTATGCCTCGTAATTTCCTGGAAGTGAATGTGCAATTCGCATTCGAATATTGTATTAGAAGAAATGCATTACATTAGCTATTCTTTTCATTGAACTAAAATTAAAATGCATTTATTTTTTCATTAGTTCGAAGCGACTTTAATATAAAAGATAAAAAGAAGCCATGGAACAACAATACATACAATACTGGATTAGTAGTGATGCCATAGTACTTTTTTATTGTAGTAAAATTGAATTGCATTAATTTTTTTTTTCATTAGTTTGAAGCGTGTTTAATAAAGGATCATCAAAAGTGCATCGTGAAACATAATGTCAAGGATGGGTCATGCAATACATAAAACGGTTTATACTCTGCGTTCATTACGTGCGAATTTAAAGAGGATCAAAATATTCCTATCTTAAAAAAGTGGTGTAACGAAATGCCTCGAAAATCTCGCATAAATTGTTGTCGTAAACCTGATTGGCTTTTGAATGACTTGAAGTTGTAGGAAAAAGAAAAACAAACTAATGGCGCAAGAAAATTTCAAAAAAATCGTTCAAAATCCCTTAAAAATCGTTAAGATTTCTTAAAACTCCCAGAAACCTCTTTAAATCTATTAGAAATCTATAAAAACTATTAAAATTATGAAATGAAATTCGCAAAGATCTTTAAAAATTCTTAAAAACCTCTTGGAATTTCTTAGTATTTAAAATCTCTTAAAATTATAGAACTGTCCTAAAACTCCTAGAAACCCTTTGAAATCTCTTAAAATTTTACGAAATCCTTGTAAACTCTACAAAATTTTTTGAAATCATAAAAATCTTTTGAAATCCCTCAATAAAATTCCCTGCCAAGTTTTAAAATTCTTTAAAACCAATAAAATATTTTAAAAGTTATAAAAATCCCTTGAAATCAAATTGAATTCTGATAAAAGTCGTGAAAACCTCTTAAAACTAACAGAAACTTCTTGAAATTCTTTAAAATTTTATTTTAACATTTAACATTTAAAATATCTTTATATCTTTGAAAATCCATTAAAAGTATTAGATGTCTCGTCAAATTCTATGAAATCCTTAAAAATTCCATAGTCTTTTAAAAATCAGAAAAATCTTTTGAAATCCTTTAAAATTATTAGGAATCTCATAAAATTTAATAAAATCCTTAAAAATGTGATAAAGTCCTTTAAAAATCATTAAAATTCCTTGAATTCTCTTAAAATTTCAGGAAATTCAATGATCAAATTTAAAATCCCTTAAAATCCTTTAAAATTATCAGAAACCTTTCGAAATTCTATGATAAGATTTAAAATCCTTTTTTATATCCTTTAAAATCCATTATATAAAAGTATAAGAAATCTCATCAAATTCCATGAAATCCCTTAAAATTCAACAAAAATTTTCAAAATCATAAATATTTTGAAATCCACGTTAAAATTCATGAAAATTTTTGAAAATTCCTAGAAACTTCTTGAAATTCCTTAATATTCAAAATTCCTTACAAACATTAGAAATCTCGTCCATGAAATCCTTAACAATTCTACAAAATCTTTTAAAACTTATAAAAATCATAAAATTCCACAAAATCCCTCGCAATTCTTAGAAATCTTTTAAAATATCTTTAAATTCCTTAGAATTAGAAGATAATATTTAAAATTCCTTAAAACCCCATAAAAATCTTACAAACGTTTTGAAATTCCTTAAAATTTCACGAAAACCTTAGAAATTGCTTGAATTCATTGAAATCTTTTAAAATTCTCAAAAACTTCTTTAAATTCCTCAAAATTTCAAAACATTTAGAATTCCTTAAAATCCCATAGAATTTCGTAAATAAAAATCACTCAAAAATCTTCAAATTCCCAAAAATGTCTTGAAATTAATTTTAAATTCCTTAAAAACATTAGAAATCTCGTCAAATTCCATGAAATCCTTAACAATTCCACAAAATCTTTTAAAAATTAGAAAAATCTCTTGATATCTTTTAAAATCATTAGAAACCTCTTAAAAATCCAGAAAGAAAGAAAATTAAAAAAAAAATTCCACAATATTTTTTTAAAATCTATAAATTTGTTGAAAGCCTTTAAAAAATGTATAACCTTTGAAATCCTTTTAAATTCTAATAAATCTTTTAAAAATCGTAAAAATCTTTTGAAATCTCTCCATAAAATTCCCTGAAAAACTTTAAAATCTCTAAAAATTCCCATAAAATTCTGAAAATTTTACGGTATCATTTCAAATCCCTTTATATCGTTAAAATTCGTTAAAACTATTAGAAATCTTATCAAATTCCTTGAAATCTTTTAAAATTCTTACAAAATCTTTTAAAAATCCTAAAAATCTCTTGAAATCCCTTAAAATCATTAGAAATCTCATAAAATTCCACAAAATCTCTCGCAATTCCTAGAAATCTTTTAAAATATCTTAAAATTGCTTAGAATTCCAAGATAACATTTAAAATTCCTTAAAACCCCATAAAACTCTTACAAACGTTTTGAAATTCCTTAAAATTTCACGAAAACCTTAGAAATCGATTAAATTCGTTAAAATCCTTTAAAATTCTCAAAAACCTCTTAAAATTCCTCAAAATTTCAAAACATTTAGAATCCCTTAAAATCCTATAGAATTTCGTAAAAATCACTGAAAAATCGTCAAATTCCCTCAAAATTCATAAAAAAAACCTCTTGAAATTCTCTCTAAAAAAGTGTTTCCTCTCTAAAATTTTGGTCTCTTAAAATTTTACAAAAAAACTTCGAAATCCTTCAAAATTTGTTAAAACCCCTTAAAATTCTTAAAAATCTCTCGAAATCCGTTAAAATTTGTGAAAAATATCTAAAAATTCTTAGAAATCTCCCAAAAAATTTCATGAAACCCTTAAAAATTCTACAAAATTTTTTCAAAATCAGAAAAATCTTTTGAAATCCCTAAAAATTTGACAATAATTTTCCTATAAACCGATTATCATACACTAAATCCCAGAATGTTAAATTTTGATTCAAAAGTAGATCAAAGCAATAAAAGTAGATCATTTCAACGTATATGTCAATTTTTTCGCATTCTGCAACCTTTTTAGCCTCTTTAAATCTCTCTTCATGAATTTGAAATCCTGAAATTAGAATATAAAAATATAAGATTAAAAATTCAAAGATCGTTCTCCTGGAATTGGCAGCTGCGTCAAAAAATGGGATACGATAATACCTTTTCTTTTTAACAGGAAAAAAAGTTACTTGAGCTGAAAATTGTGTTAAACTAAGAATTTCTGCAGGGCATTGTAAAGAATCATAAGAAAAGAATTCTTGGAAGAATACTAGAATTTTCTATCTAAGTACAGTTGCTCTCTATTATTCCTTTTTCAAGATGGAAAGTTGCACAATCCTGAAAAGACCTTCATACACATTTACACAAAAGATTTTCATCGAATGAATTATTGAAAAATAGCTGTTGAGCTTCAATAATTAAATTATAGAATAAAATCTGAATTAACGTGGTATATTTACCAACTTTTTCAATCAATTAGTGGAATTGAATAAAAAACAATTTATCCTGCAAAGGATGAAATTATTATAAGAGATTAAATAGGTGGGAAATCGAGTTGCAAAATCACTCGATTTTAATTGGAACGATTATTCGCTACCTGTGTTCATAAATCTCAAATAAACTCGCTAATTGATGACAGGGAAAATTTCTTGGAGAGGAGAGTCGATTAAAGTGATAATTATATTTCGAGCCTCGTTCTCTAGATTAACAGATGTAGTATTCC
>CAJFCO010018479.1:214011-276245 GCA_904066015.1 Synergus gifuensis
CAATTAGACTTTTTAGAGAAACTGCACTGACTGATGATTTCTTGAGGCGGCGGATGTTCTTTTTAACAGACTGACTCCTTGGACCAATTTCCTCTGTTTTTATACTAATTGAGTCGCCCCTCTGTCTTCTCACCCCTGTTAGGACTAGGGTGCAGAATGTTCTAGAATGTTCTAGGACATTATAGAATATTCTATGGATATTCATAATTTTCCATGTGTGTCCTCTTGATTCTGCCGTCTGAGATTTTCGTGGAAAAGGGGAAAAGAGTGAGTGCACACGTTTTAGGGTCGAGAGGGTTCGGCAATAAAAATCTAGTCGAGAGAAGTCGTAAATTATACAGATAGACATAAACAAAGATAGACGTAGGGTATAATATTGTACCGAGGACATGTGGTCCTCGGACCCTTTGTTATTTTAGCAAGTGCACGAAGAAAATTGCCTGACAATTATGTTTTTTAGGCTTGAGAGTTACGTTTAGATAAAGTATTCAAGATCCTTTTACGAAAAAATATTCTTACAAAGAATTTAGAATAAATGATAAATTACAATCTAAATGCCAGCTAGGAGACATTAATTATTACGGCTGGTCTTATTAAATTACATTATTATGTGCCAGCTAGAGAGACATTGATATTGTGGCTGGTCTTCTTTACATTACTAAATGCCAGCTAGAAAGATATTGAATATATTGTGGCTGGTCTTATTTTGCTATAGTGATTTAAAGTACGCTGTCTATAAATAAACTAATTAGAATAATGTTGCGGGACGTGACAAATTAATAAAATAATTTTTCAAAAAATATAAAAAATTTTCGTACTAAACTTATTGAAAATTTCTCCAAAAAAATTGTTCATCAATAATCGAAATTTTTTAAAAACTAGAATAATAAAAATTTGAAATCTCATAAAATTTAATAAAATCCTAGAAACCTTTTTAAATCTCTTAAAATTTCACGAAAACCTTCGAAATCGCTTAAAATTCGTGAAAATCTCTTCAAATTTACAGAAACTTCTTGAAATTCTTTCAAATTCTATGATAAAAGTTAAAATCCGCCTCTTTATATCTTTTAAGATTCATTAAAAGTAATAGAAATCTCATAAAATTCCATGCAATCCCTTAAAATTCCACAAAAATTTTCAAAATCATCAATATTTTGAAATTAACGTTAAAATTCATTAAAATCTTTAAAAATTCCCAAAAACCTCTAGAAAATTAATTTAAAATCCCTTAAAATCATTAGAAATCTCGTAAAATTCCATGAAATCCTTAACAATTCTACAAAATCTTTTAAAAATTAGAAAAATCTGTTGAAATCTTTCAAAATCATTAGAAATCTCATAAAAACCCATAAAATCCATAAAAATTCCACAATATTTTTTAAAAATCGACAAATTTCTTGAAAATCTTTAAAAAATGTACAATCTTTGAAATCCTTTTAAATTCAACTAAATTTTTTAAAAATGATAAAAATCTTTTGAAATCTCGCAATAAAATTCCCTGTCAAGTTTTAAAATTTATTAAATCCCATAAAATATTTTAAAAGTTATAAAAATCCCTTGAAATCCAATTGAAATCTGATCAAAGTCGTGAAAACTTCTTAAAATTCACAGAAACTTCTTGAAATTCTTTAAAATTCTATGATAACATTTAAAATACCTTTATATTTTTGAAAAGCCATTAAAAGTATTAGAGGTCTTGTCAAATTCCATAAAATCCTTAAAAATTCTATAAAATCTTATAAAAATCAGAAAAATCTCTTGAAATCCTTTAACATTATCAGAAATCTCATAAAATTTAATAAAATCCTTAAAAATGGGATAAAGTGCTTTAAAAATCATTAAACCTTCGAAATTGATAAAAATTCGTGAAAGTCTCTTAAAATTTCCAGAAACTTCTTGAAATTAAAATTCTATGATAACAAATAAAGTCCTCTTTATATCCTTTAAAATCCATTATATAAAAGTATTAGAAATCTCATCAAATTCCATGAAATCCCTTAAAATCCCACAAAAATTTTTAAAATCATCAATATTTTGAAATCTACGTTAAAATTCATTAAAATCTCTAAATATTCCTAGAAATCTCTTGAAATTCATTTAAAATCCCTTAAAATCATTAGACATCTCGACAAATTCTATGAAATACTTAACAATTCTAAAAAATCTTTTAAAACTCAGCAAAATCTTTTGAAATCTTTTACAATAATTAGAAATCTCATAAAATTTAATAAAATACCTGAAAATGCTATAAAATATTATAAAAAAAATTTAATTTCTTGAATTCTCATAAAATTTCTGGAAATTCTATGATAAAATTAAAAATCCCTTAGAATTCTTTAAAATTATCAGAAACCTTTCGAAATTCTACGACAAGATTAAAAATCCCAGAAACATTTTTATATCTTTTAAAATTTCACGAAAGCCTTCGAAATCGCTTAAAATTCATGAAAATCTCTTAAAATTTCCAGAAACTTCTTGAAATTCTTTCAAATTCTATGATAAAAATTAAAATCCCTTTTATATCCTTTAAAATCCATTAAAAGTATTAGAAATCTCATCAAATTCCATGAAACCTCATCAAATTCTATGAAATCCCTTAAAATTCAACAAAAATTTTCAAAATCATAAATCTTTTGAAGTCCACGTTAAAATTCATGAAAATTTCTAAATATTCCTAGAAACCTCTTGAAATTCATTTAAAATCCCTTAAAATCATTAGAAATCTCGTCAAATTCTATGAAATCCTTAACACCTCTACAAAATCTTTTAAAAATTAGAAAATTCTCATGAAATCTTTTAAAATTATTAGACATTTATCATTTATCCGGCGTTGCTCGGGATTTTAAGAGATTTCATAGAATTTAAAGGGATTTCAAGAGATTTCGTAAGATTTGAAAAAATAAAAAAGGATTTTACGAGATTTATAGTAATTTTGAAGAATTTCAAGTGATAAAAAGACTAAAAGATTTTTAAAAATGTCCAGAGATGCTATAAGAGATTTTGATTGATTTTGAGAATTCGAAGGGATTTTGAAAAGAGTTGAAAATAGTTATTAAAAGGATTTTTCAGAGATTTCACAAGATTTAAAGAAAGTTTAAGAGATTTCGAAGATTTTTGTAAAAATTTTAAGGGTTTTTCAAGATATTTTACAATGCTTGTTAAAAGATCGCATTTCCTGAAATTTTAAGAGATTTTTGAAAAATATTTTGAAACTGTTTTCGAACTTTTTAAATTAAATTTTCTTTTAATTTTTTAATCTTATATTTGTAACCTTTTTAAAAACATTTTAAATAACTAGAAAATTTGTATAAATCCCTTGAAATTTTTTCGATTCTTTTTAAATCCTTAAAATATTGTAAATCCTCTACAATCCTTACTAAATCCTTAAAATCATTTAAAATATCTTGCAATCGTTAAAAATATTTCGAAATCCCATGGAATTCATTAAAATTACTTGAAACTTGAAATCTCCTCAAATTCCTTGTACTTCCTTAAAATAATTTTAAATCGCTTAAAATCTGTTGAAAATCTTTTGAATTCTTTTGAAATTAATTAAAATTCCCTACAAACCTTTAAAATCTCTTAAAATCCACTGAAATCGATAAAAATATCACAAAAACCTTCTGATAACTCTTACGAACTTCTTTAAAAATTCTCAAAAGTCTCTGAAAACAAATAAAATCTCTTATAATTCTTCAACAATTTTTTAAATCCTTCAAAGTCTTTTTATCACTTAAAATTCCTAAAATTCTTTACAACACTTTTTAAAATCCCTTGAAATCCCTTAAAATCCCGAGCAACGCCAGGTAAATTTCTGCTAGTAAATAAAAATAAAATAAAATGGTTTTGAGAACTTCCTTTTGATATTCTTAATCCAGTATAATAAAATGTTAAAAAAAATAAAAAAAATAAAAAAAAATCGTCAGACTATAGACGTCTGATACTTCAACCCAACCAGATCATAGAATAAAAATTTGAACTAAACTATCAGAAGAAAGTTCGATAAAAGTGTGATACTTCATCTGGGGATAAATCCGAGGACCATTTAGGAATGGGGATCGGACCTCAATGGTGTGGCGGTATGGTATTCATCGATTTCCGGTCGTCAGCTGCAGACGTGTGCCGAATTAGAAAAAGCATTTTATTCTGACGTAACGAGCAATTCGTGATGCGAGGAGAAATAAACGTACTGTGCACTTTATTGACATATTGAAACCCTGTGGGAATCAAATATATCGACCTCGCAAACTTCATTCATCTATTCATCCAGTATATATGTATAAGTATATTTTTAACACGGTGCCTAACTAACTTTGCCTATATTTGGGAATGTAAGGGACGCTTGACATGCAAATTATACATGCTACAGGTAGGTGAGCCAAAGCGGTCGATAGGCTCTATATTTAGCTCTACATTCATTCTATTTCACTACGACAACCGCAGCGAGGAACAAACCTGATCCCATTGAATCCTGATTATCCTTTTTATTTACATTATTTTTTATTTCTTTTTTTTTTATGTGCAGAAGAATAGCGTTTCAATTTTTCAATAAAATGTGGAGCCTCTATTTGGCCAAAAGAAGCTCGGGGTATAAGAAGTATAAGAACTTAAGAATATATAAGACTTTTCACATAAAAGTGTATTGCTGAACTCATTTTAAGCACAGGAACTTGGAGGAGTTTGCACTCGAGTTTGCGAGGATCGAGTTAACGCCAACTCGGCTAGAAACTTCCCTTTTCTAAAGACTTTTATTACCGTCTGCGATGTGCTCGGGGATAATATTCATTCCGGATGAATTCAAGAGAAATTCGAGTTATTATTTTAATGATATCGATGTTTTATTTCGGAATTATTAAAACTACCTTGTTAATTATATAAGAAGAAGAAGAATTAATTATAAGAATAAGAAGTTTCTTTGAAGCAGAAACACTTAATAATTAGGGTGGCCACAAGATTAAATTTTTTTTATTTCCCTGAGATTACCCTGATTTTTCATTGACTTTCAGATAAATTTCCCAGACAGAAAAGTATTAAAAATAGGAAGAAAGTTTCTGTAAAATACTATTGAAATTTTTCAAAAATTTGATAGAATTCTAAGGATTTCATGGAATTTAATGAGATTTCTAATAATTTTATAATGAATTTTAAAGGACGTGAAAGGACTTTAAATGTTATCGCAGAATTTCAAGAAGTTTCTAGGAATTTTTAGAGATTTTTGCGAAATTTATCTTATATTTCAATAGATTTATGATTTTAATGATATTCATGGATTTTTAAGAAATTTCAAGAGATTTCTGAGAATTTTAAGAAATCTTAACAAATTTCACAGACAGAAAAGTATTAAAAGTGCGAACAAATTTTCTGTGAAAATATTATTGAAATTTTTCAAAAATTTTGTATGTCACTTTAAATATTTTGAAATCACTTCAAAATACTTAAAATTCGTAAAAGTCTGTAAAATTCAAGACAAACTTGAAAGTCTCTTAAAATTCATTGAAATTTCTTGAAATTCCTAGAAACATCTTAAAATTCGACGAAATCTCTTCAAATTTGATAAAATTTCTTGAAAATCCTTAAATTTTCAATAATTGTTTTAAAATTCCTCAAAATCATTTCAAATACTTCAAATTCTTCAAAATACTTCAAAATCTTTTAAATTTCCTACAATCCTTCAAAACTACACAAAATCTTTTGAAAATCTTTTGAAATATTTCAAAATTGTACGAGGAACTTTAGTATCTCTTAAAATGCGTCAAAATGTCTTAAAATTATTGGAAACATATTGAAATCCCTTAAAATTAACTGAAAACTTTTTAAATTTCCAGAAACATCTTAAAATTCCTTAAAATTTCACTATAATATTTAAAATCCTATAAAATGTCACAAATTCTTTAAAATCTTTTAAAATTCTATGAAATCCTTTACAATTTCACAAATTCTTTTACGAACCATAAAAAAATCTCGTGAAATATTTTGAATAAATAAAATAATAGAAAATAATAATAAAACAATACTTAGAATAATACTTAAAATTCAATAAGGAACTTTGAAATTCCTAAAATACATTAAAATTTGTAAATAAAAATTCTTGAAAACAGAAACCTCACAAAATTC
The DNA here is from genome assembly GCA_904066015.1 of Synergus gifuensis. NCBI lineage: Eukaryota > Metazoa > Arthropoda > Insecta > Hymenoptera > Cynipidae > Synergus > Synergus gifuensis. Next base: position 220,126 of record CAJFCO010018479.1, read on the forward strand.
TTCAAAAATCAAGAATAATTTTCGAAATTTTTTATTAATTCCACGTGGAATATTTAAATTCCTTAAAATCATTTTAAAAATGTCAAAAGTTCTTAAAATTTTTACAAGCTTCTTAAAATTCTTTACAATTCCACGAAAAACTTTAAAACCTTTTAAAAATACGTAAAGATCTCTTAAAATTCTTGAGAACCTCTTGAAATTCCAAAAAAATCTACAAAATCTACTATAAATCATAAAAATGTTGTGAAATCCTTTAAAATTCCATAAGCAAAATTTAAATTCTTTAAAATCACTTTAAAAAAATCAGAATTTCTTAAAATTCTTACAAATCTTTTAAAATCCTTAAAAATTCCACAAAATCTTTTAAAATATGAAATGTTTTAAATATTTTTAAATATCTTTTAAATTAAGAAATATTTCATAATTCCACGAGACACTTTAATGTCTCTTAAAATGCGTCAAAATCTCTTGAAATTACTGGAAACTTATTGAAATCTATTAAAAATTAAAAAAATTAAAAATTAATTAAATAATTAAAAATTATTAAATGTAAAATTCCATGAAATCCTTTACAATTTCACAAAATTTTTTTACGAATCATATAAATCTCGTGAAATTCCTTAAAAATCAAAAATAATTTTTGCAATTTTTTTTTTAATTCCACGAGGAATATTTAAATACCTTAAAAGCATTTTAAAATTGACAAAATTTCTTCAAATTTTTACAAGCTTCTTAAAATTCTTCAAAACCTCTTGAAATTCCATAAAATTGAACAAAATCTTTTATAAATCATAAAACATCTTGTGAAGATTCTTTAAAATTTCAATCACATCCCTTAAAATCACTTTTAAAAAATAAAAATTTATTAAAATTCTTACAAGCCTTTTAAAATCCTTTAAAATTCCACAAGAATATTTATAATACTTAAAATTTCTTAAAACTCTTCCAAGTTTCTTAAAATCCTACATAATTCCATGAAAAACTTTTAAATCCTTTAAAATACGTAAATATCTAAAAATCTCTTAAAATTTCATGAAGTCCTTTAAAATTCCACTAAATATTTTTAATATTATACAAATCTCTTGTAATCTCTTTAAATTCTTAGAAACCTCTTAAAATCTTTTAAAATTATTTAAAATCTCTTGAAATCATTAGAAGCCCAGAGAATTTCAAAGAATGCCTGGAAAATTTGAATAATCTTTCGTGGAATTTAATTATAAGAGAATTTTTAAAGCTAAGGAATTTCAAGGGATTTTAAATGTTTTGAAATTTTTATGAATATTAAAAGGTTTTTAAGAACTTTAAGAGATTCCAACGAATTTTCAACGATTTCTAATGTTTTCGTGAAATTTTGAAAAATTTTAAGAGAAATCAAAAGATTCGATATGTAAAGAGAGTTTAAATTTTATAGTGGAATTCAAAGAATTTCATTTAGTATCTGGGAATTTTAAGAGTTTTTAACGAATTTTAAGAGACTTCCAAGTTTGTCTTGAATTTTAGAGATTTATACGAATTTTAAGTATTTTGAAGTGATTTCAAAATATTTAACGAATTTTAAAAATTGTGATAACATTTCCTGAAATTTTCAAGGAAGTCAAGAGACTTTAAACATTTAAAAAATAGTTTATGGAATTTTTAAGAATTTTGTGAAATTTTATGAGATTTCTCATAATTTTAAAGGATTTTCTGACTTTCAAAAGATTTGATAGAATTCTAAGGATTTCATGGAATTTAATAAGATTTCTGATAATTTTATAATGGATTTTAAAGGACGTAAAAGGACTTTAAATATCATCTCAGAATTTCAAGAATTTCAAGAAGTTTCTAGGAATTTTTAGAGATTTTTGCGAATTTTATCCTGTATTTCAAGAGATTTACGATTTTAATGATATTCCTGGATTTTTAAGCAATTTCAAGAGATTGCTGGGAATTTTAAGAAATCTTAACGAATTTTAAAGGATTTCTAAGGTTTTTGTGAAATTTTCTTGCGCCATTAATTTGTTTTTATTTTTTCAACTTCAAGACATTCAAAAACCAATCAGGTTTTCAACAAGAATTTATACGAGATTTTCGAGATATTTCGTTAAACCAACTTTTTAAAAATAGAGTTGAAAATACTTTGAAATTCCTTAAAAATCCATGAATTGTTTAAAATTACTATTTTAAGTCTTTTAAAATTATTTAGTCAGTTAAAAAATTTTTTAAATCCCTTAACATTCTTTGAAATTCTTAAAAATTTTTAGAATCACTTTGAACTTTATAAAAGCAATAAACCTTTTAAAAATTCCTTAAAAATCTGAAAAATCATAACTTAAAAACAATTGAAATCTCTTAAAATTCTATGAGTGTCCTTAAAATCACTTAAAAAAATTAAGTCTTTAAAAATTCTACAAAGAACTTAATAGTGACTTAAAATCCCTCGAAATTCTTTAAAATGCCTTAGAATTTTTTTTAATTATTTTAAATTCTTAAAAATCACTTAAGATCCTTTAAAATCCCTTGAAAAGCTTGGGCATAATATTAATTTTTAACACAGGTAAATTAATCCTTTCTTGACATGCGAAACAGCCAACAAAAATTGTGCTGTGCTTTATCACGGTTTCTCTTATTAGGTACTTAAGTATATAATCTACATGAGTTTTAATTGCGACTAAGTACATAAACTTTAATTTTAATCTGAGTTACAAACTGTTAAGACTGATTAACTTTTTATGCATTGAATTTTTCACGTGAAAACTCGTCTAAAGTCTAATATAATTCAGGATAAAGTTTTTTAAGAATCGAGTGAAGAAAGTGTTATAAATAAAATATTAATATAAATAAAATATTAATAACAATATTTACACAAGAATGCCATTCATTTTTTTATTTCAATTAAAGTTAATGCCTATTATTCGATATAATATTGTATTATTATTATTATTATTATTATTATTATTATTATTATTATTGCTTCCTCATAGAGGAAGCTTTGTAGTCGTGACAAAAGCCATTTTCTAAAAAAATGTTTTTTTTGATAAATTTTAATTGGAATATATCTAGTATGATGTCCTGAAAAATTGTCCGGATGTGTGTGTGTGTGTATGTGTGTGTGTCCTTTTTTTTTGTTCCCAGCATATCTCTAGAACGTGTGTATAGAAATGGATGAAATTTGGCACACTTCTTCCTCCCTATAAAACCTTAATTCTATCACAAGGGTTTAAAAAAATATTTAATTTTACAAGTTTTATGTACTTTTAAAATTTTTTTTAAATTGATTTTTCTACTATAAGTTCTCAAATAATCAAAATTCAAAGCTCGTGTAAGGAAATTAAAGATTCCTTGTGTCAAGACGAATCGATTGACCTGTGTGATTAATGCATTTAACTGAAAATTAAAGAAGTTATGGTTATTTATAATTTTCGTAAAATTCATTTTTGCACTATAACTTCTCAAATATTCAAAATTGAAAGCTGATGTAAGGAAAATAAAGATTCCTTGTGTCGAGACGAATCGATTGACCTATATGATTAAATGCATTTCGTTAAAAAATAAGGATGTTATGGTTAGTTGTATTTTCAAAAATTAATTTTTCGACTATAACTTTTCAAATAATCAAAATATTGACTTGAGGTAAGGAAAATAAATGTTCCTTGCATCGAGACGAATCGATTGGTCTATAATGTTATTTCATTTCATTGAAAAATAACAAAGTTATGGTTCTATTTAATTTTAAAACAATAGTTTTTCAACTATAACTTCTGTAATATTCAAAATTCGAAGCTGACGTAAGGAAAATAAAGGTTCCTTGCGTCGAGACGAATCGATTGACCTATAAGATTAATGCATTTCATTGAAAAATAAGAAAGTTATGCTTTATTATAATTTTTGAAAATGAATTTTTTGAATATAACTTCTCAAATAATCAAAATTTAATGCTGATGTAAAGAATGCTTAATGCTTTCTCTATGAGGAAGCGGAAGCAAAGTGCTCATTGAATGAGCACAAAAGTTGATACAACTTCACAGCTAGTTATTATTATCATTATTATAGATTATTATTTCAAAATATTCCATTAACGAGTCACTTTCATAATATATACCTCGTAATGGATATCGAATGACTGTGCTGTTATAGAAGCTTTCTATGTATAGAATACTTAATAAAATATTCAGATTTGCCATTTATTTTTATTTACTAATGGTCTGAACCCCCGGAAACTCTTCAATTGGAAATCGATTATTATCCCATCTTACATACAGGAAATTAGAATATGTACTACAAATTAATATATTTTTTAATTCTTTAGTTATATAAATAAATTATGAAGTCACTAAAGATTCATAAAATTTTATTTTATTTTATTTTTTTAATATAATTTAATTTAATTTTTCTTATTTTATTTTCATTTTTTTAATTTTTAAAATTTTTTTATTTATTCATGTAAGATAAGCTTGAGTAAACTTCGTTTATTTAAAAATAAAACACTTGTACTTTAACTGTTCTACACTAACATTGAAGAATTCAATAACTTCAAGACAATAGCTTTTACTTTTAAAACTCCTCAAACCCTGGAGACTAAAGTTTTGCACCTGAATGCGAAAATTTTAATCGGGAATCTCTATTCATTATTCATTCCACTTAAAACTCATCCGACATAGTTCAGAATATTTCTGACAACCACTTAGGTGTATAAATAGAACCAGATGGTTTTTGAAATTGTTTTAACTATACTATACTTATAATAAATTGCCCCATTGACCCTTATTTAAAATGGGATTTTAATAACGATTTCTATTTCTATTTTCAATTAAAATATTGAAAATTCGTATTCCCACCTTAAAATAATTTTTAAAAAAACTGACATTTTTTTTATAATGAAATAGGGTATTGAAGAGTTTTCCAAGTTAAAACCAAACATCGGGTAAAAATATATTTTTACCTATACGGAATTTCCAAAATTTTCGAAATTTAATTATTTATGAAAATATAAAAGATATAATATATATAAAATATTTTTGGATTGAAAAATTAACTAATATGTATATTATTGACAAAGACGGACCTATTTCTGGGAACTTTAAATATTTTTTTCATTATTTTTAATAACTATAGAGATTGAGAGAGATTTAAAGAAATTAAGAATTTTAAAGTGATCTCAATGAATTTCAAAAGATTTTCAAGATTTTCAAGGGATTTCAACGAATTTCAGAGGATTTCAAAAAATTTAACAGATTTTAAAGAACCCAAAAACATTTTTTGCTTTCAAATTACTTAAAAAACTTGAAACTTTTTTGAATTTTTTGAAATTCCTTAAAATCACTTGAAACCTTTTGAAATCCTTTCACATATTTTGATAACTCTGAAATTTCTTAAAAATTCTTAAATTTTTACATATTCTTTGAAAATGACATAAAATTCTTTTATGTCATTTAAAATCTCTTGAAATATATAACAAAATTTTTTAATTTTCCGAAAACCTTTAAATTCATTTGTATTCTTTTTAAATTCTTTACAGATTCTTTAAAATCACATGAAATCTATTAAAATCTCTTTAAATTAATTCAAATCACATAAAATCACTTGAAATCTTTTGAGAATTCTTTACAATTTTTTTCTTGAAAAAAATTCTTTAATTATTTAACACTTCTTTAAAATCACTTGAAATCGATTAAAATAGCTTTAAATAAATTAAAATCACATAAAATCACTTTAAATTTCTTTAAATTCTCTTGATGCCCTTGAAATCTTGTAAAATCTCTTAAAATCCCCTAGAATCACTTAAAATTTCCTAAAATCCCCTTAAAATTAAATGAGATTACAAAAAAATAAAAAAATATTGCAAAAAATTCTAAGGAGTTTATAAAAAATTTCAAGGGATTTAACGACACTTTAATTAAAGTTTCGTTATATATTTAATAGTATATTTTTTTAATATTTAATTTTATTATAATAGTTTTAATTTAATTATAATAGTATAGGCAAATAACCATTACAGAATTAAATTATTAAAGTAAACTTATAAAATAAACTAGTAAATTAAAAAAACTTATTGTAACAGTAAGTTTTCACGCGTTATAAAAATCTTTAAATGACAATTCAAGCTGTTAGCTCTTGACCACCCTTGATTCATTTTCCTAGTAAATATAAAAAAATTCCATTCCCAACATAAATTCCAGTTGTATTTTTCTCTCGAATAGATAAAAGCCACATGCAAGATAAAATATTTAATATTTACTACCCTTCACCACAATGTATATTTCATAAGAATGTTTAAATGAATTTAAATATATTAGGACATACATCATGTCTATGACAAACTTTCTGATTAGCATAAAATTAGAATTTCGAAATATTGCATATCATGGATTGCATCTTATGTATATTAATTAATATATATCATCAGCTATCTAAAAAAAGTAACTTTTATTTCTGCTTAGTCACCGACTTCGGGGAATTTATTCACGAATTTTTATCGAACTGAATAAACTCGAATTAGCTTAATGACTTGGAATGAAGCAATTCGCTTTTTCTATCCGAATTTCAGAATCCATAGATATTCTCCGATATTGATTAAAACGTAGCCGCCAATGTTAATCAAGGAGAAAAGCAATTTCGATCTTAAAATTTACTTTGAAGAGCGATAACATTTTACAGCAGATGTAAACATTTGTCTTTGGTACTCGCTTCCATTTCTAAGAAGTTCATCATTATTACTCATCCTAACTTTTGGCAAGAATTCGCACAATCTACAGAAGTGGATCTCTCTACGTCTTTCAACTTTCCCGAATTCAATAAAACTTTCCTAACAGCTTTAAACTTTTATAAAATTCGAAACTTCCATGATCGAATATTTTGTAGGTGAGAAAAGATTTCAAAGTTACTCTCAGTTATATTTAGAATATTGTATTATTAATAATACTAGCAATTATGATCAATTATGATTAATTTTTCGTTTTTGCACACTTTTTGCTAGTATATAAAATTGAATAAATTAATTGAGAAATTTATTATTTCTGAAATATAGAAACTTGCAATCTCTTGTCTAATTTCAGAAATCTCCATAAGTTTCGTAAGAATCTTTAAAATCCCTTCAATATCGTACAAAATTCTTATTAAAATTACTTCATATTTTATATAAAATCTCGTAGGAACCCTTAAAATTATTTAAAACCCGTGAAATGTCATGAAATCCATTCAAATTCCTGACAATTCAATTTCGTAAAACCCCCTGAAAGTCCTTAAAAAATAACTTAATATCCCATAAAATATCGTAAAATATCTTACAAGTATTTAAAATTCCATGAAATTCCATGAAATTTCATAAAACCTCTCGAATCCCTTAAAAGTCTTTTAAATTACTTAATATCCTGTACAATATCTTAAAATCCCTTTAACATCCTTTAAAATCTGAGTAAAGTCCTTCAGATTTCGTAAAATTACTTGAAATTCTTTTAAATGTTTTAAATGTTCTGTAAATGTCTTAAAATCGTTTAAAATCTTTCAAAATCCCTTGGATTTCATTAAAATCTCCTGAAATATCTTGAAATCTCATCAAATTCCTTGAAATTCGTTAAAATCAGTTAAACTATATTAAAATCTTGCGAAATATCTCAAAAATCCTTTTAATAATTCTTTTCATTTAAAAATCGCTTTAAATCCTTAAAATCGATTAAAATCTCTCAGCATTCCTTGAAATTTTTTAAAATTCTTTAAGGTCTTTTTATATCTTGAAATCCTTTTATAATTTTTCAAATTTTTATGAGATCTCTCAAAATCCCGAATAATACCAGGTAAATTTTTAATAGTAAATAAATAAAAATTTTGAATTTTATGGACTTTGAAAACTTTTCTTTTATATCTTTGTTCCAATAAATGTAAAAAAAAAACGTCAAATTGGACATCTAAAACTTCAACCAATATAGTTTAGACATGTAATTAAATTTTAATTATTAAAAAAAGTAAACTACTGATTTTTTAAATAAATTCCCGGTCATTTCCTGGTTTATCCCTGGTCATTTCTTGGTTTTCTGGTCCCTGGTATTCTATGCGAAAAAGATGTAACATTCTCGCAACTCACCACAAACTCATTCTTGGTCTCAATGAATAAGATCTGGATTTAAGCTTACCTGAAACATAAATAAATGACATTTTGTTAGTTTTATAAATAAATTACGTCAATTCGATTTGTAATTCAATTTCGTAAAATCATTTGATATTTCTTAAAATTACGTAAAATTAATCAAAATACCATAAAGACTTATTAAAAGTTAAAATTCTTGAAAATAAACTGAAATTTCGTAAAATCTCCTTAAAATCCTTAAAATTACTTAATATGCCAAAAAATATCTTAAAATCCTTGAAATTTGTTTAAATTTCGTAAAATCACTTCATATTTCTTAAAATTCCAAAACCTATCTTTATTTCCCTTAAAATTACTTAAAATTCTATGAAATTCCTTCAAGTTTCGTAAAATCACTTGATATTCCTAGAAATTATATAAAATTACATTTAAAAAAACCATTCTCTCATTAAGTATCTTAAAATTACTCAAAATTCCATGAAATATCGTCAAATACTTCAAAATACTTGTAATTTCAATAAAATGTAACCAAATCCCTTAAAATTACTGGATTTAAGCTTACCTGAAACATAAATAAATAACATTTTGTTAGTTTTATAAATAAATTACGTCAATTCGATATGTAATTCAATTTTGTAAAATTATTTGATATTCCTTAAAATTACTTAAAATTCTACAATATAAAATCTTATGAAATTCCTTTAAGTTTCGTAAAATCACTTGAGATTACTTAAAATTACTCAAAAGCCCATTAAGTCTCACTAAATCTCTTAAAATTATTCAAAATTCCATAAAATTTCGTTAAATACTTAAAAATACTTGAAAGTTCAATGAATCTTAACAAATCTCTTAAAACTGAGAATGAAAGTCCTTAAAATTTCTTATTATCATAAAATACCTCAAAATCTCTTAAAATTACTTAGAATCCACAAAATTATCATCAAATCCCACAAAGTTACTTAAAATCACATGAAATCTCACGAAATCTCATGAAATTCCTAAAAATCCAATGAAATCTGGTAAATCCCTTGAAATATTAAATAATTAATATAAATAATAAATATTAATAAATATTAATAATAAATATAAATATAAATAAATAAATATAAATAATAAATATTAATAATTATCCCATAAAATATTAAATCACCGAAAAAAATATCCAACAAAATATCGTAAAATCCCTTAAAATTACTTCAAATTACACAAAATACTATGAAATCTCATTAAAACTATTAAAATTCCTGAAAATCAACTAAAATTTCGTAAAATCTCTTGAGTCCCTTCAAAATCCTTTGAAATAATTAATATCCCATAAAATATCATAAAATCTCTTAAAATTATTTAAAATCCCATGAAATGTCATGAAATCCATTAAAATTCAGAATCTGTTGAAATTTCTTTAAATTTTATAAATTAACTTCAAATTCCTCGATATTCCTTAAAATTCTACAATCTATTGTTATATCCCTTAAAATTACTTAAAATTCTTTTAAATCTTATGAAATTCCTTTAAATTTCGCAAAATCAATTGATATTCCCTAAAATTACTCAAATTTCCATGAAATCTGGTTAAAACTCTTAAAATCCCTTGAATTCCTTAAAATTACTAAATATCCCTAAAATATCGTAAAATCCCTTAAAATTACTCAAAAGCCAATGAAGTCTCATTAAATCTCTCAAAATTATTCAAAATTCCATGAAATCTCGTTAAATACTTAAAAACTAGCTGTGAAGTTGTATCAACTTTTGTGCTCATTCAATGAGCACTTTGCTTCCTGTAAGCAAATATGATTTGCTTCCTCATAGAGGAAGCATTAAGTATTCTTTACATCAACATTAAATTTTGATTATTTAAGAAGTTATATTCGAAAAATTCATTTTCAAAGATTACAATAAAGCAAAATTTTCTTATTTTTCAATGAAATGCATTAATCTTATAGGTCAATCGATTCGTCTCGACGCAAGGAACCTTTATTTTCCTTACGTCAGCTTCGAATTTTGAATTTTAGAAAAGTTATAGTTGAAAAACAAATTTTTCAAAATTAAATAGATCAATAATTTTGTTATTTTTCAATGAAATGAAATATAATTATAGATCAATCGATTCGTCTCGATGCAAGGAACATTTATTTTCCTTACGTCAAGTCAAAATTTTGATTATTTGAAAAGTTATAGTCGAAAAATTAATTTTTGAAAACTTTTTAAAAATTTTGAAAACATAACTTTGTTATTTTTTAATGAAATGCATTAATAATATAGGTCAATCGATTCGTTTCGACACAAGGAATCTACGTTTTCCTTACGTCATCTTTGAATTTTGATTATTTGAGAAGTTATAGTGAAAAAATGAATTTTAAGAAAATTATAAAAGTACATAAAACTTGTAAAATTAAATATTTTGTTAAACCATTGTAAGAAATTTAACTAGGTGTATAATGAAATAACTATGCAAAATTTCATCAATTTATCTCTACGCGTTTTCAAGAAATTGCTGGATCGTGACATACATCCGCACACACACACACACACACACACACACACACACACACACACACACACACAATTTTACAGGACATCATGTTAGATATATTGACATTAAAATATGTTGAAAAAAACCTTTTTTAGGAAACTGGATTTTGTCACCACCACAAAGCTTCCTCTATGAGAAAGCAATACTTGAAAGTTCAATAAATCTTAACAAATCTCTTAAAACTGAAAATGAAAGTCCTTAAAATTTCTTATCATCATAAAATACCTCAAAATCTCTTAAAATTACTTAGAATCCACAAAATTATCATCAAATCTCACAAAGTTACTTAAAATCACATGAAATCTCCTGAAATTCCTAAAAATCCAATGAAATCTCGTAAATACCTTGAAATCTGTTGTCCATAAAATATTAAATCTCCGAAAAAAATATCCAATAAAATATCGTAAAATCCCTGAAAATTACTTAAAATTCCATGAGATTTCATGAAATTTCTTAAAATTTCTGTCAATCCAATGAAATCTCGTAAAATCCCTTGAAAGTCCTTAAAATAATTTAATATCCCCTAAAATATCTTACAAGTATTTAAAATTCCATGAAATTCCGTAAAAGCACTTGATATTCTTTAAAACTCTTTAAAATTACTTAATATCCTGTAAAATATCTTTAAATCCCTTTAACATCCTTTAAAATCTGGTTAAAGTCCTTTAAATTTCGTAAAATTACTTGATATTTTTTTAAATTCCACAACCTATCGATATATCCCTTAAAATTACTTAAAATTACACAAAATACTATGAAATCTCATTAAAACTCTTAAATTCCTGAAAATCAACTCAAATTTCGTAAAATCCCTTGAAATTAAGATCCCTTCAAAATCCTTTAAATTACTTAATATCCCATAAAATCTCGTAAAATCCCTTAAAATTATTTAAAATCCCATGAAATGTCATGAAATCCATTAAAATTCAGAAGTTGGTGAAATTCCTTTAAATTTGATAAATTTACTTCATATTCCTTGATATTCGTTAAAATTCGACAATCTTTTGTTATATCCCTTAAAATTCTATAAAATAATATGAAATTCCTTTAAGTTTCGTAAAATTACTTGAGATTACTTAAAATTACTCAAGAGCCCATTAATTAATAAAAAATAAACAATTCATTTACGTGAAATATAGAAAATTACTAATTACAGTATAAACCAAAACTAGATGATACTTTTCAAAATTTATTTTGATTTGTTAAAACTACTGACACGCAAGCAATAAAATTTTCAAAGCGCCCCAGGCACTGGATAATTTGGATTTCGATAGAAAATTTATTGCCAGTCGAAGCGGGCAAAATTATATTTAAACTCTGATATCAATCTTCATCAAGAGAGCAGAGTCTGAAATTTTATTTACTGCAAAAATATTCTCGAAAAAATGAAAAAATATTGTAATTAAAAAGAAAATAAAAAAAGGTACTCTATGGAGCAAATCAGACTTTAATTTTTTGAGAGAATTTCAGGAAATGTCACGTGCCTCAGGACGTGTATCGTTTAATGTCGGAGGTCATAGATAACAGATTAAAAAGTCGAGTGCTATTATAAAAGTACCTCAACAATATTCTCTGTACCTCAATCATTCATTAGCGATTTCCTGATTAGAGCAATTAACGAAAAATTCTCATTTTAATGAATTTTTTATATTTTATCGAAAAATCGACTTTTTTCTACTTGATCTTCTTTTTTTATTCCATTTCTACTTTATTTAAAATCGCAACGTTTTATTTTATTAATTTTCTTATAACAAACTGTTTCAGGCTTAGAATACGAAAATTTGTTATTTCATTATATTTAGTGGTCTGAAATGGTCCTTGAGTATTTTTTTACTGCAATTTAATTCATAAAAGTTATTTCAAAATATAAAGAAAATATTCTCCATAATGAATAAATTAAAAATATTTTTACCAAGTGACAACAAAAAAATCTTGAATTTCGAAATACACAAAAAATATACATTTTTTAATTTACCTGAAAAAGATGTTAATGATATTGATTAGCAAAACTTACAAAAACTGATAAAAATGCAGAATTGCATTAAAATTGACATTAATTGTCATCCTTTTCAGGAAAATTATTGTTAAAAAATAAAAATATATTTCGAACAACTATAGTAATCTTTACAAAAAAGAAAAAAAAAGTTATAAAAAGTCTTTACAAAAGTTAAAAAAAATGTGTCTTTTTTATCTATTTCGAAATTAAAGATTTGTTTCTTCAATTTTTTTAAAATTCATTTTACAATTTTTTGTTTCATACGATTTTTTTGCCTTTACTTTGTATTTTTTTCAATCAAAAATTGAGAAAATTTATTTGAAAACCTAAAACGGTCTAGCGGAAACTCTAAACAATTTGCTGATTTAAAAATCTCAAAAAGAAAAAAAAAACCGAGAAAAAACCGAGAATTTCTAATTTCCTGATCACTATACACTAATTTTTGAGTAAAAGGCCCCTGAATCATTTTAAATTTATTCTTCCCGATTTCTCTCGATTTCCAACTTTTTTTTTTTTTGTTCAAGTATCTATGATAATATTTAATAACAACGAGGATTTGATGCCAATAAACTTAAATTGTAATTAAAGATGAATTATATATGCAGAATCTAATCAAACAACGATTAATTAATCGAGCTTTCACGATTATGACGCATTAATTTCAGCGATGAATTGTTTATATGAGAGATATTCTGTATTATTAGCATCTCGATAATGACAACATCAATTAATTGAACGTTGAAGAGTTTTAATGGATTAATTTCTCGGGTAATTGTTTTATATCAAATATATTATTGAAACTTTATTAATTGTTAAATAATTGCAATCATCACAGTAGCTATTCTCTTTAAAAAGGTGTTTTTTCATATATATAAAAGTAGGTGAGAAATAGGTGGCAAAAAATTGAAATGAAGATAAATCAACAGAACTGAGATACTAAGAAATTTGATTAAAAGCAAAAATAAATTTTTAATAAATTTTTAAAATCAGATAAAATTTGAAAAAGTAATACAATTTCAATATATTCTCAAATAATATTTGAGAAATTTCTTTTTTTCAGGGTGGCTACAAGATTCAATTTTTCAATTTCCCTGACATTTCTCTGACTTTTCCCTGACTTTCAGAGAAATTTCTGTGACAGAAAAGTATTAAAAATTCGTATAAATTTTCAGTAATAATACTATTGAAATTTAAAAAAAATTTCGTATATTATCATTTATCTTTTGAAACTTAAAATCACTTTACAACATTTAACATTCGTAAAAATCTCTCTCATTGAAATTTCTTGAAATTCCTAGAAACATTTTAAAATTCCAAGAAATCCCTTCAAATTTGTTAATATTTCACGAGATCCCTTCAATTTTCACGAATCTTTTTAAAATTCCTCAAAATCCTTTGAAATACTTTAAATTCCAAGAAAGAGTTCAAAATCTTTTAAAATTTCTAAAAATCTATTGAAATTTCCTATAATCATTTAAAAATTATTGGAAACCTATTGAAATCCCTCAAAATTCGTTGAAATCTTTTGCAATTCCTAAAACATTTTTAAATATCTTAAAATTCCACTATACAATTATTTGTTATTCCATTAAACAATTATTTTACCAAATTGTTTACAAATCATAAAAATCTCGTGAAATTCTTTAAAATTCCTTAAGGTGCCTTAAAATCTCTAAAAAAAACTCTTGAAATAAAAAATCTCACAAAATCTTTCAAAAAACTAAAATGACTTGAAATTTTTTATAATTCTATTACTATTAAAATTCCTTAAAATCATTTTTAAAATGTCAAAATTACTTAAGATTTTTAAAAGTTTCTTAAAATCCTTTAGAATTCCACGAAAAAATTTAAAATCCCTTAAAATACGTAAAGATTTCTTAAAATTCTTGAAAGCATCTTGAAATTCCTTAAACTTCTACAAAATCTTTTATAAATCATAAAAATATTATGAAATCCTTTAAAATTCCTTGAGGAAAATTTAAAATCTTTAAAATCACTTGAAAATAATTAAAATTTCTTAAAATTCTTACCAGCTTTTTAAAATCCTTTTAAATTCAACGAGAATATTTATAATTCCTTAAAAGCTCTTAAAATTCTTAGAAGTTTCTTAAATTCCTTTAGAATTCCAGGAAAAACTTTTAAATCCTTTAAAATACGTAAAAAAACTTTAAATAATTTCTTATAATTATATAACGGATCTTATATAACTTTTTGAAATTTGTTAAAATTAATTAAAATTTCTATAAATTCCATAAGATTTCTTGATGTAATAATAATAATGAATAATAACAATAAATGTTTTGAAATTCCTTAAAATATCTTGAAATTCCACGTTCTCTTTTGAAATCCTCTAAAATCTTTTAAATTTTCCAAAACTTCCAGAAATTTCTTGAAATATTTTCAAAACCATAAAAGTTTCTTATAATTACATTTAAAATTTCATGAAAGTTTCTAAAATCCCTTGAAATTTCTTTAAATTCCTTACAATTCTTAGAGAATCCTATATAATTTTTTGATATTCGTTAAAAGCAATTCAAATTTCTATAAATTCCATCAATTTTCTTGAAATAATAATAATAACAGATAATAATGAATAATAATTACTTTTTTAAAATTCCGGAAAATCCCATGTTCTTTTTTTAAATCTGTTAAAAATTCTGTCAAAAGCCCAAAAACCTCTTGAAATTTTTTGAAATTCCTTGCAATCTCTTAAAATTCTTTACTTTAAAATCCCTTAAAATACGTAAAGATTTCTTAAAATTCTTGAAAGCCTCTTGAAATTCCGTAAACTTCTACAAAATATTTTATAAATCTTAAAAATTTTGTGAAATCCTTTAAAATTCCATGAGGAAACTTTAAATTCTTTAAAATCACTTTAAAATAATTATTAAAATTTCTTAAAATTCTTACAAGTTTCTTAAATTCCTTTATAATTCCAGGAAAAACTTTTAAATCTCTTAAAATACGTAGAAAACTTTTATAATTTTTGAAAACTTTTCAAAATTCCCTAAAATTTCACAAAATCTTTAGAAAATCATAAAAATCTCGTGAAATCCTTTACAATTTTATAAAATCTTTTACGAATTATAAAAATCTCATG
Source organism: Synergus gifuensis (assembly GCA_904066015.1). Classification (NCBI taxonomy): domain Eukaryota; kingdom Metazoa; phylum Arthropoda; class Insecta; order Hymenoptera; family Cynipidae; genus Synergus; species Synergus gifuensis. Next base: position 235,817 of record CAJFCO010018479.1, read on the forward strand.
AAATCCTTTAAAATTCAATAAGGAACTTCGAAATTCCATAAAATACATTAAAATCTCCAAAAAAATTCTTGGAAACAAAAACCTCACAAAATCCTTTAAAAATCAAAAATAATTTTTGAAATTTTCTTTAATTCCACTAGGAATACATATTTTAATTCCTTAAAATTATTTTTAAAATGTCAACATTTCTCTAAATTTTTACAAGTATCTTAAAATCCTTTAGAATTCCAAGAAAAACTTTCAAATCCCTTAAAATACGTGAAAATCTTATAAAATTTTTGAAAAATTTCAAAATTCCCTAAAATTCCACAAAACTTTTAAAAAATCATAAAAATTTCGTTAAATTCTTTAAAAGTCCCTAAATTGCATTAAAATCTCTAAAAAAAAGCTGTTGAAATAAAAAATCTTAAAAAATCTTTTAATAATCAAAAATGACATTTTTTTTAATTCTATGAGAACTATTAATTCCTTAAAATCATTTTTAAAATGTCAAAATCACTTAAAATTCTTAAAAATCTTTTAAAATCTCTTAAAATTCTTCCAAGTTTCTTAAAAAAGCTTTTATAATTCCACGAAAAAACTTTAAAATCCCTTAAAATACGTAAAGATTTGTTAAAATTCTTGAAAGCCTCTTGAAATTCCTAAACCTTCTACAAAATATTTTATAAATGATAAAAATTTTATGAAATCCTTTATAATTCCATGAGGAAAATTTAAATTCTTTAAAATCACTTTAAAATAATTATTAAAATCTCTTAAAATTCTTACAAGTTTCATAAATTCCTTTATAATTCCACAAAAAACTTTTAAATTCCTTAAAATACGTAGAAAACTTTTACAAATTTTGAAAACTTTTCAAAATTCCCTAAACTTCCACAAAATCTTTAGAAAATCTTAAAAATCTCGTGAAATCCTTTAAAATTTCTCAAGGAACTTTAAAATTCCTTAAAATTCCTAAAAACCTCTCAAAATCTTTTTTTAATTATTAAAAAACTCTTGAAATCAGTAGAAACCTAGAGAATCTCAGAGAATACCTGGAAATTATTTATAATCCTTCGAAATCTTTGGATGGTTTCTAAAATTTGTTAAATAAATTATAAAAGTTATATATGTAATACGACAAAAATAACATAGTTAACGTAAATGTTAATCTCTATTTTCCCTGACAACTACTCGCATTTCCCTGACATTTCCCTGACTTCCCTGACAAACTTTTTTTTCTCTGACATTTCCCTGACTTCCTTGACATGTGGCCACCCTGTTTTTCCACAAAATAGTAAAGTGGAGTGTCTAAATTTCATCCACGATCTGAGTCCTCTGGCTTGACTTCCAATCTATAAAAATAAAATGTAAATTAATAATTCATCAACAATTCAAAGGAATTCAAAAGAATTCAAAAGAATTTCAAAGAATTCAAAAGTAGAAAAAAAAAAATGAAAAGTAGTCAAAAAAATCCAAATAATTCTAATCAAATCAAAAGAACTTCAAACAATCAAATATTAAAGAGAAAGAAAATTTTTTTTTTTTAATTCCAGGTATTAAATAAAAATATATTCAGTTTTAAAAAACTGACTTTCCTTTTTATTTCAATTTGGACAAATTTGATAGTTTCGGAATGATTTGAATAATACTTATAAACTAATCGCGAAAGTTGGTTCGATAAGTGGAAATAAACATTATAAATAATTAATAATGGTCAGTAACTGCTTTCCACTCGTCTTGAAGAAACCTTGGGGCTATTTGTGCTGCGGACATCGTAGAGTTTAACCTTTATATCAATAGAGACAAGAACTTTTATATATGTATATTCCGTGATGCCATAAGAAAGAATATATTATTAGTATCCTTTTTCCTGTCTGTACCATTAAATATCGAACACAATATGCAGGAAAAAGTTGAAAAGGGGTGGTTCTCTGACGTCATTATCGCGGTCGTATAAAAGTAGGCAAACACTTCAAAAAAAAAAACTACAAGTATTCCGATCATCAAGGATCAATGTGAAGGGTCTTTAATTCTTTTTATAAATGTCTGCTTCTATAATAGTATGAACCCTCACCATCAGATAAAACAATAATACTAAAAGCTTAATAGTCCCGATTGTAGAAAACATAATAAAGGAAGAGCTGTACAATTGTCCTAATACCTTCTAATTTTGTTTCATCAAGGGCAAGTGGTAATTACCATAAGAGCAAATTTAGTTTCGCCAACTCTACACTCGAAAAAATAATTATTCTCTTTTTTTAAAAAAAAAAAAAAACTAGGCAATTCACCTCCGTTTCGTGCAAACTGGGCTAAATGGCCTGGCTTTAGTGAAATTTTTTAGAAATTTTTTTTTAATCCTTTGAAATTTTCTTAATTGTTTAAAGTCCTTAATACACCCAGGAAAAAGTTTCTTTGAATCAAATAAACATCTGAATTAAATTGTTACATCCTGAGATGAACATATCCCATAATTTTAATTGATTTAAATTTAAAAAGTTCCTCGTTTTGGAAAGGAAAAGGATTTTCCTTTACCGGGATGAGGATAACCACTCGACTTTAAATAACTCAAGAGAAGTTAGATATAATTAGTTTTATTTAAAAATACAAAAAGTTATTTGGCTTGGCCCTTTCAAACTCTCTCTCTCTCTGGATCTGGATCTGAAAAGAGACAGAGATTTAGTTCCGATCTCCTTTTCAGAATAGACCTTTATATTTTTAAGAAAAAGTGACCTGCTCACCTGTATGGTAGTTTGTATTGTTGAATTTGTCCTATGGAGGCTGGTCTCCGTCTTTGAAAGATTTAGGGGACCACTTGGAACTGGGGTGACCTTCTATCGATGCACTTGACAACTTCTTCCACTTAGAGAACTGATTGAATTAAACTCGGACTGATTTTTAGGTGTTCCGATAGGTTTAGCAGATGAAAACAGACTGACTATTAGATGTTGTAGATTCAGCAGACAAAAACAGACTCCCCCCTTGGGTCCAAATCCTCTGTTTTTATAAGACCTTTGGCAATAAATCTTCCAATTTAAAGATGGCCGCTATACATGGTTGAAGGGTAGTTGGGCCTGTTCGTACTTCGACGAAAATAGATTTCAATAGAACAATTTATGATTTCTGTGAAATCATAGCGAGGAAACTGGTTGTATGACTCAGAATATTTAAGAGTATGGGGTGCACGTGTTTCCCTGGTTACATTTGATAATTTAGTGTTTTCCTTGTTGTCACCCTTCGTTTGAAGATTTGTATTAGAAGCGTGGGTAGAGACTGTACAAGGGTTTTTCTCATAGGTAAAAATGCAGGTGTTCGCTTTAAACGTAGTGACCCAAATTTTATAGATTTCCTTAGAAATCTATTTTAGAACATACAGATTCTTTCGTTATTCGGAGATGACCAATAATTTTAGTCTTCATCTATCTTTGACAATTATTGCCTTATAAATTTAAGTTTTTGTAGGTGTTTGACATTTAAGGTTCATTTTTAGAAAAGAGGATCGTTTTCTTTAGAAGAAAAGGATTCGGATGCGTAGTTTTGGTTTTACGACTTACATAAATAATGTTTTCTATTTCATAGAAAATTCGTAGGATGAAGTCTTTATGATTACATAAATTTAGCGGATAAGAAATTGTAAGTTATGTGAGATGACAAAACGAGAGTTTTGAAGGGGTGGCCTTTCCTATAGGTTGTCCTTTGTTTGAGATTACATTTATGTTTTTAGAAAAAGATATAATAAACAAATAGTGATGTAAATGTTAATTGCCAGCTAAGTTATACGGATTACAATTGCTGGTATTTTAAGAATTAGGTATAAAATAATAATGAGTAATTAGTATTACGTCGCGGGACGTGACAAAATCAATTTTATTTAATTCAACGAAATTTTTTCTTCGAGCCAAAGAAAAAATTTATTTGTAATATGTATTGAATTTTTATACAATATTTTATTATTGAAATTTTAATGAACTAGCATGGAATTTCAAAGAAATACAAAATAAATGAGAATTTATAATTTTTGAAATATAGGAATTTGTAATTCCTTGTCTAATTTCAGGAATTTCCATAAGTTTCATAAAATTCCTTAAAATAGATTTAACAGCTTTTAAAATTTGATGAAATTACTTTCAATTACGTAAAATTATCTGATATTCGTTAAAATTACGTAAAATTACTCAAAATATCATGAAGACTCATTAAAAGTTAAAATTTTTGAAAATAAACTGAAATTTCGTAAAATTCCTTTAAAATCCTTAAAATTACTTAATATCACAAAAAATATCTTAAAATTCTTGAAATTCGTTTAAACATAAAATCATTTGATATTCTTTAAAATTACAAAACCTATCTTGATATCCCTTAAAATTACTTAAAATCCTATGAAATTCCATGAAATATCGTTAAATACTTTAAATTTACTTAAATTCTTGAAAATCGAATAAAATCTCACCCAATCCGTTAAAATTTCTTAAAATAAAAATCTTTAAAATTACTTATAATATCATAAAATAACTAGGAAAAAATCCTCTAAAAAATATATATATAAAGATAGAAAATAATTTAAAGTGATAAAAATAATTACTGATAATTATTTTGATGAGAAAAATAAATTAATAGTGAAGCAAAAAAATATTTCAAAATATATACCTAAGGTTAGTGAACATTATTCGAGAAATTAAAAAGATTACTTATAGTAAACTTTTCTTTTTTTTAAATCAGTTTTTAATATATTAATATTTTTAATATATATGTATTTGTATATTTATAGATCAGTTACCATCAGAATTATCAGATTTTATGGGATTATAAAGTAATTTTAAGAGATTTGAGTATATATTTTGTGGAATTTTAAGTAATTTCAGAAACTTTTAAGAGATTTCTAGGAATTTTATGAAATTTTATTGGATTTTAAGATATGTTAATAGATTTAATGAGATTTCAAGGAATTATTAGGAATTTAAAAGGATTTAACGAAATTTATAGAGAATTTAGAAATATAAGTGATTTCACAGTATTTCGAGGAATTTTATGAAATTTTACAGGATTCTACGAAATTGCATAAAATTTTAAGTAATTTTCAGAGATTTTACGAAATTTCATAGGATATTAAGTTGTCTTAACAACTTAAAGGATATTTCAAAGGATTTACGAGATTTCATTGGATTGACAGGAATTTCAAGATATAATGAGACTTCATGGGATTTTGAGTAATTTTAAGTAATTTTCAGAAATATGAATTGTTTTTGCGAATTTTAAAGGAATTTCATAAGATTTTGTACGATTTTAAGTAATTTTATGAGTTATAACGATAAGTTATGGAATTTTAAGGAATTTTATGGAACATCAAGGAATATCAAAGAATATTAAATGATTTTACGAAATTTAAAGAAATTTCACCAGATTTTGAAGGATTTTAAAGGAATTTAAAGATATTGTATGGGGTATTAAGTAATTTTAAAGACTTTTAAGGGATTCAAAGGGTTTTATGGAATTTCATGGAATTTTAAATACTTGTAAGATATTTTATAGGATATTAAATTATTTTAAAGACTTTCAAGGTATTTTGCGAGATTTCATTGAATTGTCAGAATTTGTAAGAGATTTCATGAAATTTCATAGGATTTCAAGTAATTTTAAGGAATTTTACGATTTTTTATTGGATATTTAGTAATTTTAAGGACTTTTGAGGGATTCAAGAGATTTTACGAAGTCGATTTTAAAGAATTTTAGCAGATTCAATTTTAAGGAATAATTAATTAATTAATTTTAATTAATTTTAAGGAATATTAAGGAATATCAAGTGATTTTACGAAATTTAAAGGAATTTCATCAGATTTTTAATAATAAAGGATAATAAAGGTATTTTAAGTAATTTTATGAAACTTAAAATAAACTTAAACTTAAACTTAAACTCTTAAACTCGTTTTTATACTTGAAATTATATAAAGAATTGCAAGTTTTTATATTTCAGGAACTAAAAATTCTCAATTATTTCGTCTACTATCAAAAGCTGTGCAAAAACGAGAAATTAATTGCGGGATCATAATTGCTAGTAAGAAATATAAAATAAGAGTGAATTCACAAATAGAAAGATGGTGTTTTGTTATTTAGATTGATTCAGATCGTGTTATATTTAAATTTAAAATATCGCAGAGACAATTTTTATTCCAAGGAGAGATTGATAATATTACGATGATTATTGTATAATCTGAATAAGTATAAAAATAAGTCTTGGGAGATGTGTCAGCATTTGTAATGTCCATCGAAGGGAAAATTTACAACGTTCACTGAATTTAGATTGTAAAATGCAAAGGGATGAGGAAGTGAGAATTGTCGCTGAAGGAGACGAGTGAGAGGGAAGTCACAATCACCGGAGAATACGGGCATCAGAGGAATATCAAGCAGCCTATCGGAAACAGGAGAGAGTTTAGTAAGCTTCAGCTCGTTTCCGACTTAAGCTCGCTTCGTGAGCTCCTGAGGAGGTAAAAGTAAACTATACCTACACTGCTATATAATTTACACCTACTCTTTTCACGGATCAGTGATCTTAGATCCATAATTGCATACAGTTAACTCTAAATTCAACCATTTTATAATTCCACTCGCAGGGTGGCCACAAGATCCAATTTTTCAATTTTCCTGACATTTCCATGACTTTCAGACAAATTTCCTTGACAGAAAAGTATTTAAAATACGTATAAATTTTCAATAATAATATTATAGAAATTTTTCAAAAATTTCGTATAATATCACTTTAAATCTTTTGAAATTTAACATTTAAATTTAAAACAACATTTAACATTCGTAAAAATCTCTCGAATTTACAACAACTTTTGAATAAATGAAATTTCTTGAAATTCCTTAAAATTCCACGAAATCCCTTCAAATTTGTTAATAATTCATGACATCCTTTCAATTTTCATTAATATTTTTAAAATTCCTCAAAATCCTTTGAAATACTTTAAATTCCTCAAAAAACTTCAAAATCTTTTAAAATTCCTAAAAATCTCTTAAAATTTCCTGTAATCCTTCAAAATTCTATAAAACATTTTCAGAATCTCGTGAAGTATTTTAAAATTATATGAGGAATTGTAAAATCTCTTAAAATGCACAAAAATTTCTTTAAATTATTGGAAATCTATTGAAATTCCTTAAAATTCACTGAAATCTTTTGAAATTCCTAAAAACATCTTTAAATATCTTAAAATTCCACTACAATATTTAAAATTCCATGAAATTCTTTACAATTATTTTACAAAATCGTTTACAAATCATAAAAATCTCGTGAAATTCTTTAAAATTCCCTAAAGTGCATTAAAATCTCTAAAAAAAAACTCTTGAAATAAAAAATCTCAAAATCTTTTAAAAATCAAAAATAACTTGAAATTTTTTTAAAGCTTCTTAAAATTCCTTAGAATTTCACGAAAAACTTTTAAATTCTTTAAAATACGTAAAGATTTCCTAAAATTCTTGAAAGCCTCTTGAAATTCCTTAAACTTCTAGAAAATATTTTATAAATCATAAAAATGTGAAATCCTTTAAAATTCCTTGAGGAAAATTTAAATTCTTTAAAATCACTTTAAAACAATTATTAAAATTTCTTAAAATTCTTACAAGTTTCTTAAATTCCTTTACAATTCCACGAGAATATTTATAATTCCCTAAAATCTCTTAAAATTCTTACAAGTTTCGTGAATTCCTTTAAAATATCTGAAGGAATTTTAAAATTCCTTAAAATTCTTTGAATTCCCTAAACTTCCTTAGAATTCTCTTAAATACGTTCAATTTGAAATTCTACAATTTGAGGCCCTTCAAATAAACATTCTTTCAATTCTAAAGCATTTTAAGAGTTTCTAACGAGATTTAATGGGATTTTAAGTAATTTTATGTAATTTAAAGGGGTTTTACGAAATGTATTTAGATTTTGGAGTTATTAAGTTTTTTCAAGGCATTTTAAGAAATTTTATGGAATTTCTAAGTATATTTGAAGAAATTTAATGGTATTTTGAAATATTTAATAATATTTTATGAGATTTTGACTATTGCTCTATACTGTAACACAATAGAAAATATTATTTTTTTACATTTATTGGATTAATAATATCAAAAAAAAAGCCAATACCATTTTATTTTTATTTATTTACTAGTTTTACATAATTCTTTCATAGAGACTTTAAGTGACTTCAGGGAATTACGTAAATAGGAATTATTAGATATTTTAAGAATTTTAAGGGATTTCAAAATATTTTAAGGAACTTCAAAGGGTTTTTAAAAGAATTCAAAACAGTTGAAGGATTTTTAAGAATTTTCAAAAGATTTCAAGGGATTTTTTAAAGAGTTTGATTGAAAAAGTAATGAAAAGCATGTTCCAGATATTTCTATAGATTTCGCAAGATTTCAAGGCAACTTACAGGATTTCATCAGATTTTAAGCGACTAAAGAATTTCACAGAATTGATTTAAATTACAGCAAATCAAATGAAATCCTTTAAAATTACTTGAAATTCTTTTAAATGTTTTAAATCTTCTGTAAATGTCTTAAAATCGTTTAAAATATTTCACAATCTCTTGGATCTCATTAAAATCTCCTGAAATATCTTGAAATCTCATTAAATTCCTTGAAATTCGTTAAAATCAGTTAAACTATCTTAAAATCTTGTGAAATATCTAAAAATCCTTTTAATAACTCTTTTCAACTCTTTTAAAAATCGCTTTTAATCTCTAAAATCGATTAAAATCTCTTAGTATCCCTTGAAATTTTTTTTAATTCTTTAAGGTCGTTTTATGTCTTGAAATCCTTTTATAATTTTTCAAATTTTTATGAGATCTCTTAAAATCCCGGATAATATCAGGTAAATTTTTAATAGTAAATAAATAAAAATTTTGAGTTTTAAGGATTTTGAAAACTTTTTTTTTATATCTTTGTTCCAATAAATGTAAAAAAAATCGTCAGATTGGACGTCTGAAACTTCAACCAATATAGTTTAGATATGTAATTATTAAAAAAGGTAAAATCCTGATTTTTTAATTAAATTCCCGGTCATTTCTGGTTTTTCCCTGGTCATTTCTCGGTTTGCTGGTCCCTGGTATTCTATGCGAAAAAGATGTAACATTCTCGCAACTCACCACACAGTACCATTTTTGGTCTCAATGAATAAGATCTGGATTTAAGCTTACCTGAAACATAAATAAATGACATTTTGTTAGTTTTATAAATAAATTACGTCAATTCGATTTGTAATTCAATTTTGTAAAATTATTTGATATTCCTTAAAATTACGTAAAATCACTCAAAATACCATGAAGACTCATTAAAAGTTAAAATTCTTGAAAATAAACTGAAATTTCGTAAAATCTCTTCAAAATCCCTAAAATTACTGAATATCCCCAAAAATATCTTAAAATCCTTGAAATTAGTTTAAATTTCGTAAAATCACTTGATATTCCTAGAAATTATTTAAAATTACATTTTAAAAAACCATTGTCTCATTAAGTATCTTAAAATTACTCAAAATTCCATGAAATATCGTCAAATACTTCAAAATTCTTGTAATTTTCATAAAATGTAACCAAACCCATTAAAATTACTTGTAAACCCCAAAAATATCATCAAATCCCATAAAGTTACTTAAAATCCCATAAAATCTCATGAAATTCCTAAAAATTAAAATTAAAATTTCCACAAATATTAATGGACTTTACGAGACTTTATGGAATTTTAAGGACTTTTAAGGGATTTCATGAGTCATAGAAATAAATTTATAAATTTTTCATAGTTTTATGAGTAAAAAAAACTTTTAAATCAATCTAAAAAGTTAACTGACTATCAAAAAGTAGAATTATCCTCTACATTCTTCATAATAAATATTGCTTAAAAATGTAATCCCTTATTAATAATGTATGTATAAAATTACATAATTATAACTTACAACACAATAGGAAATACTAATTATACAGCTTCAATAATATTTAATTGTATCAAAAAACCATGAGGTCGAATAATCAAATAAATAATTCCAACAAATGAATAGATCCAATTGATGAAATATTTTCGAATATATAATTGTTATTTGCATAGAGGAAAATCGCAACAAAAACGTTTTTTTGATTAACAAAAAAACCCAATAAACAATTTTTTTAGTCAAGCCAAACTCTTTTCGCAGTTTAGGATTTAAATAATGGCACAAAGAAGGACATTTTTTCCTGGGTAATATTTACTGAGTATTATATTGTAAAAACAGTTTTATAAAGTAAATTTGTTTCACCTGTAACGCCTATTCTGATGCAGAAAATGTTTAATCTCAGGAAAGGCGGGCTGAATCTAAAAATATTTATATTCGCCCAAGGGCATTCCAGGGGAAATTTTCAACACTTCGAACATTGCAAGCAGATAATCTTAATTGTTTACTTTACCACCCCAAGAAATAAAGGAACCAGAGGTTAAAATAACAAGGCAAAAATGGGAGACTTTATCTCAGACTCACAAAAAATACCACGCTTCTCACTTATTATTTTTAATGTTTTTTTTTTTTTTTTTTTTTTTAAAAAATTTTTTAAATAGAATTTAATATAAATATATATATATATATACATATATATATATATATATATATATAGGTGGAATGAAAGATTTGCTGCAAATTAATTTTAAACTATATGGAGAGCAGAAACATAAATTATGAAAATTTGGTTGGGAGAAAAAGGAGATAACGAGGTTGAAGAATCCCTAAACAGCGGAATAAAAATGTATTCCTAATGTTTTTAAATTGTTCGAGGGAGGCTCATAAAAAAAACGTGACAAGAAGCCAGAGTCAAGCTTCGATCCCTAAAAGACCAAGTTTTTTTTTTCAGTCCTTATTACGAACTATGTGAATCGTTTAAAACAAAATTAACTTTTTTTTTCTCGCCAGTGACTGACAGAGTGGATAATTTTATTAAACTCTGAATATCAAATAAGAATCAGAGATAAGGATTAAAATTACATTATAGGATATTTCTGGAATTTTTTTGATTATTATTTTATTATTTCACTAGTACACCAACATTTTGTTTTCCTTCTTACAACTTCAAGTCATTGGAAAGCCAATCAGATTTGTAACAACAACGTATGCCAGATTTTCGGAAAATTTTGTGATACTCCTTTTTTTAGAGAGGAATTTCAAAATTTTTCTAAGAATTTTAAGGGATTTTGACGAGTTTCAAGTGATTTTGACTAAATTCAAAAGAATATTATCGTAGAATTTTAAAGATTTTCCAAAAGTTTCTAGGAATTTTAACTTCTAAAATAATGTACGAATTTTGAAAGATTTAAAGTTTTTCGGGTAATTTTATTGAGGGACTTTAACAGATTTCGTAGAATTTAAAAGGATTTTGAAAGTTATCGTCAAATTTTATGAAATTTTAAGAGATTTTAAGGCATTTGAAGAGAATTTCAGAGATTTTTATATAATTTTTTTTTGAAATTTTAGAAGATTTCATGGTATTTTATGAGATTTCTAATCATTTTAAGGATTTCTAAAAATTTTTCACAAATTTTAAAGAATTTCAAGCGTTTTCAAAGAATTTTATGAGATTTTATCGAATTTTCAAGGATTTCAAAGTTTTTTGTACAATTTTAAGACACCAGCAAACCAACATTTGAAAATGTTTCTAAGAACTTTAAGAGATTTCGACTATTTTCAAGTAATTTTGACTAAATTCAAAAAGAATTTTAGGATTTCTAAAAGATTTCGTAGAATTTTAGGGGATTTCAGGATATTTCGTGGAATTTTAAAGGAATTTATGCAATTTGAAGAGATTCCAAACAGTTTTTAAGGTTTTAGGGGATTTAAAATGTTTTCGTGGAATTTTTAGGAATTTTAAGGCAGTTTAAGAGATTTTTATGATTTTTATAAAAATTTTATGAAATTTTAAGTGATTTCATGGAATCTTATGTGATTTCTAATTATTTTAAGAAATGTTAAGAGATTGTTCTGATTTTTAAAAAATTTTGTAGATTTTTTTTGAGAATTTCTAAGAATTTTTAGATATTTTCACAAATTTTACGGGTTCAAGAGGTTTGTGAGAATTTTAAGAGATTTTAACATTTCAAGTTTTTTTCAAGGATTTCAAAGTTTTTTGTAAAATTTCAAAAGACACTTGAAATTCTTTCGAATCACTTGAAATATCTTTAATTTACCTGGGTAATAATATACAATTTAATACTTAAAATTAGTACTGCACAAAATTTGAGGCCCTGTGGTAAGAAAAAAAAAGAAAAAAAAAAAAATGAAATGAAATGCTTTCCAACAGAAATCGTCATGCTAAGTTAGTCTATATATCCACTTCTTCCAAATGAGATTTGACAATTGAAAGAAACTTGAGAAAAATCCAAGCAATGTCCAAAGTCGAGTGAAAAACTTTGAGTGGAAAAGCGAGGAAAAGATTGTGGCACGTAGTTCATAAAACTTTAGCACTACCCATACCGGTAGAAAATATCTGGACATGTACCAAGAATAGAAGCTAGGAAATGATTTATCAGAGTTGTTGAGGGATTTTCAAAAACGGTTAGAGTGAAAACTTATAAAGACACATGAAATAGAACTTTCAGGGTTTGAAAAACCGGAAATAGAATAAGAATAAGAATAAGATACAATAATAACTCTTCAAGGCGAATTCCATAAAAGATAAATAAAATATAAATAAATTAAAGCTAAAACAGGGCCAAGATTCAATTTTTCAATTTCCCTGACTTTTAGACAAATTTCCCTGACAGAAAAGTATTAAAAATACGTATAAATTTTCAATAATAATACTATTGAAATTTTTCAAAGATTTCGTATAATATCACTTTAAATCTTTTGAAATTTAAAATTTAAATTTAAAACAACACTTAACATTCGTAAAAGTCTCTCGAATTTGCAACTTTTGAAAAAATCAAGCTCTTAAAATTCACTGAAATTTCTTGAAATTCTTAGAAACATCTTAAAATTCCACAAAATCCCTTCAAATTCGTTAATATTTCATGAGATCCCTTCAATTTTCACGAATCTTTTTAAAATTCCTCTCAAAATCCTTTGAAATACCTTAAATTACAGAAAGAATTCAAAATATTTTAAAATTTCTAAAAAATCTCTTAAAATTTCCTGTAATCCTTTAAAATTACATAAAACATTTTCAGAATCTCGTGAAATATTTTTAAATTCCACGAGGATTTTTAAAATCTCTTAAAATGCACAAAAGTTTCTTTAAATTATTGGAAGCCTATTGAAATCTCTTAAAATTCGCTGAAATCTTTTGAAATTCCTAAAAACATCTTTAAATATCTTAAAATTCCACTACAATATTTAAAATTCCACTGCCATATTTACAATTCCATGAAATCCTTTACAATTATTTTACAAAATCGTTTACAAATCATAAAAATTTCGTGAAATTCTTTAAAATTCCCTAAAGTGCATTAAAATCTCTAATAAAAAGTCTCTTGAATTAAAAAATCTCACAAAATCTTTTAAAAATTCTATGAGGACTATTAAAATTCCTCAAAATCATTTTTAAAATGTCAAAATTACTTACTATTTTTAAAGCTTCTTAAAATCCTTTAGAATTCCACGAAAAACTTTAAAATCCCTTAAAATACGTAAAGATTTCATAAAATTCTTGAAAGCCTCTTGAAATTCCTTAAACTTCTACAAAATCTTTTCTAAATCAAAAATCTTGTGAAATCCTTTAAAATTCTATGAGGAAAATTTAAATTCTTTAAAATCACTTTAAAATAATTTAAATTGCATAAAATTCTTACATGCCTTTTAAAAAAAAGATACTTTCGTATCTCTGAAAAATTCCATGAAATATCTTGAAAATCCAGTGTAATTTTTGAAATCTCTTAAAATTACAGAAAATTCCATGTAATTTTTTTAAAATCAGGAATTCATAACAAATTCTTTAAATTTTATGAAATTTCATGAAATATTAATAATAATGAATAATAATAATGAATCTTTTAAAATATTCCTGAAAATTCCATTTAATTTTTAAAAATCCGACAAGTCTCTATATCTTTTGAAATCCCTTGAAATCTCTTAAAATTCCTTACAATTCTTAATGGATCCCATATAATTTTTTGAAATTTGTTAAAATGAATTAAAATTTCTATAAATTCTATGAAATTTCTTGAAGTAATAATTATAATGAATAATAATAATAAATGTTTTAAAATTCCTTAAAATATCATGAAATTCCATGTTCTCTTTAGAAATCTGTTAAAATTTTTTTTTAAATCCCATAAATCTCTTGAAATCTTTTGAAATCCTCTAAAATCTCTTAAATTTTCCAAAAATCCCAGAAATTTCTTGAAATCTTTTCAAAAACATTAAAAGTTTCTTAAAATTATATTTAAAATTTCATGAAAGTTTCTAAAATCCCTTGAAATTTCATAAAATTCCTTACAATTCTTAGAGAACCCTATATAATTTTTTGAAATTCGTATTCAAATTTCTATAAATTTCATCAATTTTCTTGAAATAATAATAATAATGAATAATAATTAATCTTTTAAAAATCTGGAAAATCCCATGTACTTTTTTTAAATCTGTTGAAAATTCTGTAAAAAGCCTAAAAATCTCTTAAAAGTTTTTGAAATTCCTTGCAATCTCTTAAAAATCCTTACTTTAAAATCCCTTAAAATACGTAGATTTCTTAAAATTCTTGAAAGCCTCTTGAAATTCCTTAAACTTCTACAAAGTCTTTTATAAATCATAAAAATTTTGTGAAATCCTTTAAAATTCCATGAGGAAAATTTAAATTCTTTAAAATCACTTTAAAATAATTATTAAAATTTCTTAAAATTATTATAAGTTTCTTAAATTCCTTTATAATTCCAGGAAAAACTTTTAAATCCCTTAAAATACGTAAAAAACTTTTATAATTGTTGAAAAATTTTCAAAGTTCCCTAAAATTCCACAAAATCTTTAGAAAATCATAAAAATCTGGTGAAATCCTTTACAATTTTATAAAATCTTTTACGAATTATAAAAATCTCATGAAATCCTTTAAAATTCAATAAGGAACTTCGAAATTCCATAAAATACATTAAAATCTCTAAAAAAAATTCTTAGACACAAAAACCTCACAAAATCCTTTAAAAATCAAAAATAATTTTTGAAATTTTCTTTAATTTCACTAGGAATACATATTTTAATTCCTTAAAATTATTTTAAAAATGTCAAAATTTCTCTAAATTTTTACAAGCTTCTTAAAATCCTTTAGAATTCCAAGAAAAACTTTCAAATCCCTTAAAATACGTAAAAATCTTATAAAATTTTTGAAAAATCTCAAAATTCCTTAAAATTCCACAAAACTTTTAAAAAATCATAAAAATTTCGTTAAATTCTTTAAAATTCCCTAAACTGCATTAAAATCTCTAAAAAAAGCTATTGAAATGAAAAATCTTAAAAAATCTTTTAATAATCAAAACTGACATTTTTTTTAATTCTATGAGAACTATTAATTCCTTAAAATCATTTTTAAAATGTCAAAATCACTTAAAATTCTTAATAATCTTTTAAAATCTCTTAAAATTCTTCCAAGTTTCTTCAAAAAGCTTTTATAATTCCACGAAGAACTTTAAAATCCCTTAAAATATGTAGAGATTTCTTAAAATTCTTGAAAGCCTCTTGAAATTCCTTAAACTTCTAAAAAATATTTTATAAATCATAAAAGTTTTGTGAAATCCTTTAATATTCCATGAGAAAAATTTAAATTCTTTAAAATCACTTTAAAATAATTATTAAAATCTCTTAAAATTCTTACAAATTTCATAAATTCCTTTATAATTCCACAAAAAACTTTTAAATCCCTTAAAATACGTAGAAAACTTTTATAATTTTTGAAAAGTTTTCAAAATTCCCTAAAATTCCACAAAATCTTTAGAAAATCGTAAAAATCTCGTGAAATCCTTTAAAATTTCTCAAGGAACTTTAAAATTCCTTAAAATTCTTTAAAATCTCTCAAAATCTTTTTTTAATTATTGAAAAACTCTTGGCATCATTAGAAACCTAGAGAATCTCAAAGAATACCTGGAAATTATTTATAATCCTTCGAAATCTTTGGATGGTTTCCAAAATTTGTTAAATAAATTATAAAAGTATATATGTAATACAACAAAAATAACATAGTTAACGTAAATGTCAATTTCTATTTTCCATGACAACTACTCGCATTTCCCTGACTTTCCTGACATGTAGCCACCCTATAAAATTACTATACAAATATAAAACGTATAAATTAAAGTAAAATCTATAATCGAAAGGAAAGTAATCCGTAATCTTAACAAAGGAAAAAAAAGTGAAAATTTCATAAAAGTCAATTATTCAAATATGAAATAATCAAAATTACGAATAATTACGAGTTGCCCTAACTAAGGCGACAAAAAAAATGAACGAATTACTGTTGCATGAATTAGGAGTCTGTATAATGATCCAGCAGACAATTTTCGGAACAAATTGCTCTTTGTCAAAGGTCAAAGTTTAAATTAGTGTAAAATATGATATCGCGTGCAGCTTTATTCAAAGGATGTACAATTCGGAAAATTATGGCAACAATTTGCTTAACATTATGCTCGGATATTGACGTCACACGTCGATGTGGAAGTGATAGGAAAATCAGTGATGCTTGTGAATTATATATATGTGAATAATGCGCAAACACCTGGATTTCTCATTCGACTGATTTCAAACACAGACGCGTGTCAAATTTTCAATTCAATCATTTTGAACTTCAATCATTTTGAAATCCAATCATTTTGAAATTCAAGCATTATCTACACATTCCTGAATATATCCGATTCAAAGTGGAAAATGTTGCAATTAAGTTGTTCCATTTAAACCACCAAGCGGTCAAAACCATTGGTTCGTCGATTTCATATTTTTTAGGACAAATATTTTATCTCGAGAATGAATTTTCAGGAATAAAATTGGTACTTTTCATTGTGTCAACAATCATTGTCACCTAAAATGCAACCTTTTTATTCAACTGTGATGGCGCATATTTTTACGGGATGAAACAACGATATTTGAGCCTCTGTACCAAATGGCAAACGAATTATATAGTGTGACCTATGACCTATAATATTTTACGCGTTCAAACCAAAGTAAAATAAATATGTACTCCACAGCATGAGCAGCAGAGTAAATATGGCAAATATGCATAATTACACAATCGAATTGGTCTGCTATAGAAGGAAACAAATTTCTACTAATTACTCATTTGCAAGCCTTATTAGTTGAATTAGTAACAATTCAAGGTGGCCACAAGATTCAATTTTTCATTTCCCTGATTTTTCCCTGGCTTTCAGACAAATTTCTCTGACAGAAAAGTATTAAAAATGCGAACAAATTTCCTGTGATAATACTATTGAAATTTTTTGAAAATTTCGTATAATATCACTTTAAATATTTTGAAATCAATTCAAAATACTTGAAATTCGTAAAAATCTGCAAATTTAAGACAAACTTGGAAGACTCTTAAAATTCATTGAAATTTCTTGAAATTCATAGAAACATCTTAAAATTTGATGAAATCTCTTCAAAATTAATATTTCATGAAAATCCTTAAATTTTCACTAATTGTCTTAAAATTCCTCAAAATCATTTCAAATCACTTAAATTCATCAAAAAACTTGAAATTTTTTTTTAATTTCGTATAATATCACTTTAAATCTTTTGAAATTTAAAATTTGTAAAAATCTCTCGAATTTACATAAACTTTTGAAAAGATCACTTAAAATTTATTGAAATTTCTTTAAATTCCTAGAAACATCTTAAAATATCTTAAAATTCCACTACATATTTAAAATTCCATGAAATCCTTTACAATTACTTTACAAAATCTTTTACAAATCATAAAAATCTCGTGAAATTCTTTAAAATTCCCTAAAGTGCATTAAAACCTGTAAAAAAAATTCTTGAAATAATCTCACAAAATTTTTTAAAAATCAAAAATGACTTGAAATTTTTTTAATTTCTATGCGAACTTTTAAAATTCCTTTAAAATCATTCATAAAATGTCAAAATTACCTAAAATTTTTACAAGCTTCTTAAAATCCTTTAAAATTCGACGAAAACCTTTAAAATCACTTAAAATACGTAAAAATTTCTTAAAATTTATTGAAATTTCATGAAATTCCTAGAAAAATCTCGAAATTCCACGAAATTCGTTCAAATTTGTTAATATTTCATGAGATCCCTTCAATTTTCACTAATCTTTTTTAAATTCCTCAAAATCCTTTGAAATACTTTAAATTCCATGAAAAACTTCAAAATCTTTTAAAATTCCTAAAAATCTCTTAAAATATCCTGTAATCCTTCAAAATTCTATAAAACATTTTCAGAATCTCTTAAAATGCACCAAAATTTCTTTAAATTATTGGAAATCTATTGAAATCCCTTAAATTCGCTGAAATCTTTTGAAAATCCTAAAAACATCTTTAAATATCTCAAAATTCAACTGCAATATTTAAAATTCCATGAAAACCTTTACAATTATTTTACAAAATCTTTTACAAATCATAAAAATCTCGTGAAGTTCTTTAAGATTCCCTAAAATGCATTAAAATCTAAAAAAAACAAAAACTATTGAAATAAAAAATCTCACACAAATTATAAAAGATTTTAAAAAAATTTCTTGAAATTCCTAGAAACATCTTGAAACTCTACGAAATCTTTTCAAATTTGTTAATATTTCATGAAAACCCTTAAATTTTCACTAATTGTCTTAAAATTTCTCAAAATCATTTCAAATCATTTAAATTCATCAAAAAACTTCAAAATCTTTTAAAATTCCTAAAAATCTCTTAAAATTTCCTAGAATACTTCAAAGTTCCTGTTAAATTAATTAGATTACGCATGTAAGACAAAACCACAATAATAAAGTATAAGAACAGTTAGTATATTTTAAATTGAATCAAGCAATAGCTTAGACGAACAGAAGAAAAAGTTAGTGTTACAGAAGAACCAAAAGTTACTAAAACATAGATATACACAACCACCCCCACAGTAGTTCCCTCTATAAACGGAAGCAAATAACACAGAGATTGTATCGTAGTCAAATTCAAAAATAATTTCAACAGTTCCACAAAAACTTTTAAAAATTTTTTGATTTACCTTTAAAATTCAATAAGGAACTTTGAAATTCCCTGAAATAGATTAAAATCTGTAAATAAAAATTCTTGGAAAACAAAAACCTCTCGAAATCCTTTAAAAATCAAAAATTATTTTTTAAATTTGTTTTAACTCCAGGAGGAATATTTAAATTCCTTAAAATCATTTTAAAAATATCAAAATTTCTTTAAATTTTTACAAGCTTCTTAAAATTCTTTACAATTCCACGAATAAAAATTACTTAAAATTTGTACAAGCCTTTCACAATCCTTTAAAATTCCACGAGAATATTTTTATAATCCCTTACAATTTCTTAAAACTCTTCTAACTTTCTTAAAATCTTTTATAATTCCATGAAAAAAACTTAAATCCTTTAAAGTACGTAAAAATCTCTTAAAATTTTGTTAAATATCACAAAATCTTTTAAAAATCATAAAAATCTCATGAAATCATTTAAAATTCTTTAAAATACTTTAAACCTTAAAATTTCATGAAATCCTTTAAAATTCCACTGAATCTTTTAAATGTTATACAAATCTCTTGTAATCCGTTTAAGTTCCTAAAAATCTCTTAACATCTTTTAAAATTATTAAAAATCTCTTGAAATCATTAGAAACCCAAAGAATTTCAACGAATACCTGGAAATTCTTTATAATCCTTTGAAATTCTTGAAAAGTTTCTAAAATCTATTAAATAAACTATAAAATCTATATATATGCAATACGACATAAATATCAATTTCTATTTTCCCCGACAACTACTCGCATTTCCCTGACATTTCCCTGATAATTTTTTTTTCCCTGACATGTGGCCAGCCTGCAATTATTAAATGAATATAATAAGAATAATGAGAATGAATAATAAGAATTTTACAACGGATTAGTTTTGTTCTTAAAATCTCTTCTTGAGATCTTTTAAATACCAGAGAGGCTTCAAAATCCCTTGTCTATAGATATTTAAGAGCCACCATACATATGTATAATATGAACTTTGCAAACAATAGGTACTATAATACTATAAACTTTAATTACTTATTCGTAAACGAGATCATCTATAGGAATTATGGTTGAATTCACATCAGAATTATGAATTTCTGATGTGAATTTAAAGAGCGTCGTTACAGACATAAATTTAATACACCTTATAATGGGTTTAAAGCGTTCCGGTTTTCTCATCTATAGCTACCTTAAGGTATTTCCTGCTTTATAAGCAAAATAAGCTCCTTTATTACTTTGCAATAAAGTCAGCATTAATAATTCAATGACATTACATAATTATATAATTTTTATGTGGTATATTTATTAGGGTGTGGTTCAAAAATGCATGGCAAGAATTTTTTTGATGCTAAAGAGTCTCGATTCCATTTAATAAAATAATTATATGTTCGAAAATTCGTTTTCTTTTTTTTTTTTAATAAAAATGATTAATATTCGTCAAGTGCAATATTTTTAAATATATAAAACATATATAAATTATGAATAATACATATAATTACATATATGATCGTTCCGTGCGAATAAACCGTTTTTACTTCTCCACAACTCTATAATAAATTCGCTTCATAAATAAATATTGTTTTAACAATTAAGCACACGATAGTGGCTATATTTTCGTTTGAATTAATAAATAATTTCAACTATGAACAAAATAAAAAATTAAGAACCATATATGGCCTGGAATGAAGAAAAACTGCTTAGCCACCAAAAAATCGATATTTTATTTTTGATTAATTTGTAAATAGAGAAATCTCAGCTGAATCAATTAAGATTCGATTTATTCATATATAATTAGATTCATAATTAAGGGAAGTATATTATCCATTTACAACTAATGTGTTTTATGTTATTTTCCTTCAAAAGATAGGAGTCTTCAGATTATTATATTTCAAGACGATAATGGCTAATTAAAGTAGGTTCTAATTCTATCTTTAAATTACTCTAGATTTACTGTATCAAGATATGTACTCAGGGTGGCCACAAAATTCAATTTTTCAATTTCCCTGACATTTCCCTGACTTTCAGACAAATTTCCCTGACAGAAAAGTATTAAAAATACGTATAAATTTTCAATAATAATACTATTGAAATTCTTCAAAAATTTCGTATGTCACTTTAAATCTTTTGAAATTTAAAATCACTTCACAACATTTAACATTCGTAAAAATCTCTCGAATTTGCAACTTTTGAAAAGATCTCTTAAAATTCATTGAAATTTCTTGAAATTCCTAGAAACACCTTAAAATTCCACGAAATCCCTCCAAATTTGTTAATATTTCATGAGATCCCTTCAATTTTCACTAATCTTTTCAAAATTCCTCAAAATCCTTTGAAATACTTTAAATTCTTCAGAAAACTTCAAAATCTTTTAAAATTCCTAAAAATCTCTTAAAATTTCCTGTAATCCTTCAAACTTCCATAAAACATTTTCAGAATCTCGTGAAATATTTTTAAATTCCACGAGGAATTTTAAAATTTCTTAAAATGCACTAAAATTCTTCAAATTATTGGAAACCTATTGAAATACCTTAAAATTCGCTGAAATCTTTTGAAATTCCTAAAAACATCTTTAAATATCCTAAAATTCCACTATATATAATATTTAAAATTCCATGAAATCCTTTACAATTGTTTTACAAAATTGTTTACAAATCATAAAAATCTCGTGAAATTCTTTAAAATTCCCTAAAGTACATTAAAATATCTAAAAAAAAACTCTAGAAATAAAAAATCTCACAAAAACTTTTAAAAATTAAAAATGACTTGAAATTTTTTTTAATTTCTATGAGAACTTTTAAAATTCCTTTAAAATCATTCCTAAAATGTCAAAATTACTTAAAATTGTTACAAGCTTCTTACAATCCATTAGAATTCTACGAAAAACTTTTAAATCCTTTAAAATTCGTAAAGATCTCTTCAAATTCTTGAAAACCTCTTGAAATTCTTTAAACTTCTAAAAATTTTTTATAAATCATAAAAATTTTGTAAAATCCTTTAAAATTCCATGAGGAACATTAAAATTCCTCAAAATCATTTCAAATCCTTTAAGTTCCTCAAAAAACTTCAAAATCTTTTAAAATTGCCAAAAATCCTTCAAAATTCCACAAGTAACTAGTATCTCTTAAAATACGTCAAAACCTCTTAAAATTAATGAAAACTTATTGAAATCCCTTAAAATTCGCTGAAATCCTTTCAAATTCCTAAAAATATCTTTAAATTACCTAAAATTCCACTTTAATATTCAAAATCCTATAAAATATTATAAATTCTTTAAAATCTCTTAAAATTTCACGAAATTTTCACTAATCTTTTTAAAATCTTTCAAAATCACTTGAAATACTTTTAATTCCACGAAAAACTTCAAAATCTTTTATAAATCATAAAAATGTTATGAAATCCTTTACAATTCAATAAGGAAAATTTAAATTCTTTAAAATCATTTTAAAAT
The DNA here is from genome assembly GCA_904066015.1 of Synergus gifuensis. Lineage (NCBI taxonomy): Eukaryota > Metazoa > Arthropoda > Insecta > Hymenoptera > Cynipidae > Synergus > Synergus gifuensis. The sequence continues at coordinate 258,375 of CAJFCO010018479.1, forward strand.
AATAAAAATTTCTTAAAATTCTTACATGCCTTTTAAAATCCTTTTAAATTCCACGAGAATATTTATAATTCCTTAAAAATTTTTTTAAATTCTTACTAGTTTCTTAAATTCCTTTATAATTCCACGAAAAACTTTTAAATCCCTTAAAATACGTGAAAAAACTTTTATAATTTTTGAAAAATTTTCAAAATTCCTTAAAATTCCACAAAAGCTTTAGAAAATTATAAAAATCTCGTGAAATCATTTAAGATTTCTCAAGGAACTTTAGAATTCCTTAAAATTCTTTGAATTCCCTAAACTTACTTAAAAATCTCTTAAAATTTCATGAAGTCCTTTTAAAATTCAACTAAATCTTTTAAATATTATATAAATCTCTTGTAATCCCTTAAAATTTCTAAAAACCGCTTAACAGTTTTTCCCTGACATTTCCCTGACTTCCCTGACTCGGCTAATCTCTAATTGAACATTCAATTCTTTATTTCCGAAATAAGAACTGCGAAAATATTTAATAACTAGCAATATGATACGTTCAGTTTGGAATTCTACAATTTTAGGCTCTTCAAATAAACATTCTTTTAATTCTAAAGAATTTTAAGAGTTTCTAACGAGATTTCATTGGATTTTAAGTATTCTTATGGGATTTAGAGGGATTTTACGAAATTTATTTAGATTTTAGAGTTATTAAGGTTTTTCAAGGTATTTTAAGAAATTTTAAGGAATTTCTAAGTATTTGAAGAAATTTAATGGTATTTTGAAAGATTTAATAATATTTTATAAGATTTTGACTATTGCTCTATTGTAATACAATAGAAAATATTTTTTTTTTTTACTTTTATTGGATTTATTTTATTGTTATTTATTTACTAGTTGTACATATTTCTTTCATAGAGACTTTAAGTGATTTCAAAGAATTTCAAGATATTTTAAGGAACTTCAAAGAGTTGTTAAAAGAATTCAAAACAGTTAAAGGATTTTTGAGATTTCTATAGATTTCACAAGATTTCAAGATAACTTAAAGGATTTCATCAAATTTTAAGCAACTAAAGAATTTCACAGAATTGATATAAATTACAGCAAATCAAATGAAATCCTCTAAAATTACTTGAAAATCTTTTAAATGTTTTAAATCTTCTGCAAATGTCTTAAAATCGTTTAAAATATTTCAAAATCTCTTGGATTTCATTAAAATCTCCTGAAATATCTTGAAATCTCATCAAATTCCTTGAAAATCGTTAAAATTAGTTAAACTATCTTAAAATCTTGTGAAGTATCTCAAAAGTCCTTTTAATAACTCTTTTCAACTCTTTTAAAAATCGTTTTTAATCCTTAAAATCGATTAAAATCTCTTAGCATCCCTTGAAATTTTTTTAAATTCTTTAAGGTCTTTTTATGTCTTGAAATCCTTTTGTAATTTTTCAAATTTTTATGAGATCTCTTAAAATCCCGGATAATACCAGGTAAATTTTTAATAGTAAATAAATAAAAATCTTGAGTTTTAAGGATTTTGAAAACTTCTTTTTATATCTTTGTTGCAATAAATGTAAAAAAAAATCGTCAGATTGGACATCTGAAACTTCAACCAATATAGTTCAGACATGTAATTATTAAAAAAAAGTAAACTCCTGATTTTTTAATTAAATTTCCGGTCATTTCCTGGTTTTTCCCTGGTCATTTTTCGGTTTGCTGGTCCCTGGTATTCTATGCGAAAGAGATGTAACATTCTCATTCTTGGTCTCAACGAATAAGATCTGAATTTAAGCTTACCTGAAACATAAATAAATGACATTCTGTTAGTTTTATAAATAAATTACGTCAATTCGATTTATAATTCAATTTCGTAAAATTATTTGATATTCCTTAAAATTACGTACAATTACTCAAAATACCATGAAGACTCATTAAAAGTTAAAATTCTTGAAAATAAACTGAAATTTCGTAAAATCTCTTCAAAATCCTTAAAATTACTGAATATCCCCCAAAATATCTTAAAATCCTTGAAATTAGTTTAAATTTCGTAAAATCACTTCATATTCCTTAAAATTCCAAAACCTATCTTTATGTCCCTTAAAATTACCTAAAATCCTATGAAATTCCAGCATGAAATTCCTTCAAGTTTCGTAAAATCACTTGATATTCCTAGAAATTATTTAAAATTACATTTTAAAAAACCATTGTCTCATTAAGTATCTTAAAATTACTCAAAATTCCATGAAATATCGTCAAATACTTCAAAATTCTTGTAATTTCAATAAAATGTAACCAAATCCCTTAAAATTACTTGTAACCCCCAAAAACATCATCAAATCCCATAAAGTTACTTAAAATCTCATGAAATTCCTAAAAATTAAAATTAAAATTTCCAAAAATATTAATGGACTTTACGAGGTTTTATGAAATTTTAAGGGCATTTAAGGGATTTCACGAGTCACAGAAATAAATTTATAAACTCATAGTTTTATGAGTGAAAAAACTTTTAAGTCAATCTAAAAAGTTAACTGACTATCAAAAAGTAAAATTATCCTCTAAATCTTTCATAATAAATATTGTTTAAATAGATAAATAATAATAAAATAAATAAATAATAATAAAGTAAATAAATAATAAATAAATTATAAAAGTTATATATATATATAATACGAGAAAAATAACTGTATCAAGTTTGAAAAAGGAAATAAATACCTAAAATTTGTTTCTTATAAACATCAGAATCAAAAACGAAATTCGGAAAGTCAATCAAAACCTCTAGATAAAAATGCTCGATCTAATTACATAATTCCTTTAAAGAAACATCATCAACAAAACCCTGAAATTGTAGTGGGTCATACCGACTAAAATTTTAATTCGTACTTATTAATTAATTAATTAATTATTAATGTCACCCGTTCTATTGATTTATTTACTGTTCGTGAACATTTTCACTCACTTTAATCGCTAACTAATTTATACAAGTCCTAATTGATATACCTAATATACAATATCATTTGTAACACTTTCCATTTCTATTTGCGTACATTAAAAACGAGGATGTCAAGAAAAATAAGGTCATGGTGAGTTAATCGTGCGCGATTCTTTCTCGGCCTTTGTCTTTTTATAGAATGTGGGATAAAAATAGTCTTTATAACTTATCATCTCCATTAGCAAAGAAGTCATAGACAATATAAAAGGGCAAGGATAGCACATGGTATTTCTATAAATTTAGCAAACTACGTGAGCAATATCAGAACTCATCCAAGGGCCAAAAAAAAGTAACGAATGGGGGATTCACATTTGTTTATATATATATATATTTACACAATAAATATTACCCAACCCACCGACTGATCGCGAGATACACATACAAGACGTTTTAGCGTATCGTGCACGTAGTCTATAAAAGTGGGGATGACTGCTACCCCAATGTACGATTGCCCTGAGAAGCGAGCAAAGAATATTTTAAACCTACACCACTCGACTCATAATCAGATCGAAGACATAACTAGAATTTTAACCCTGGGAATCAAAGTTATTTTTAGTAAAACATGCAAAGTCTAATGAAAGGATGGGGTGGTTTTTAGAACATCGTGAGTTTGCAATTTATTAGATTCTGGGTTATGCTTATTGCAGAAATGAGGCCAGGCGTAATTTTTAATCAGAACTGGTTCATTCGAATTATTTCAATTTATTCATATTTATTGAAAAAGATGATCTGATTTTCCAAAACGTAATTAATCCAATCTATAAATTGGTTGATAATAAAAAATACGGCAAAACAAAGGTAAATTTCAATTTGAATGGAAAAATTGGGTTAATTATTAGTTTTCTTTAGGTGAGGAATCATTAGGACCGATGAATTATTTTTATTAAAAATTTTAATTATTTTAAATAAAAATTTAAAGCTATAATGAATTGGGATTGTATAAGAGGTTCAATTTGAAATATTTTGGATATTCCAAGGAGATGTTTGCCACGTGAGAGGCTGTTTCCATTCTTTTGAGAAGTTAACAAGTTTTTCACGCGAAACGTCAGATTATTGCTGAGGAATTAATCAAATCTCAGGTATATCAAGATTGGCACGTCAAGCCAAAAGTGTAGATCACACCTTATCGCCAGTGTTCCTAAAATAAAGAACGAAATAGGATTATAGTATAATTTAAGAAATTTTTGTGTTTCAACTGTACAGAAACTTGACTGAATTAATAAACATAATTCTGGTATCAATAAGTGATGATTCAGTGAAAAATAAATAGAGGAAAAAATTAGGGAACGTTTCCTTAAATCCTATCTTGAAAAAGTGGTGCAACGAAATGTCTGGAAAATCTCGCATATTTTTGTTGCAAATCTGGTTGGCTTTTGAATGACTTGAAGTTGTATAAGAAGGAAAAAAAAAACAATCGCGTACATATTGTGCAGAAATTTTGATGGGGCTCTGATGGGGTCCTGGTCAGTTTTCCCTACTTCTGATGTGGCCCTAATCAGGTCAACTGGTAAGGCCCACACAAGGCTTGTAACGTTTTGTCAGAATATTTCCCTACTTAAGGAAAACTGGCCAAGGCCTTGTCAGTTTATCCACAAAATGTCCTAGTAAATACCCCACCTAGGAAAAATTGGTCAATACACCAAAAACTATTCTGCGGGTTTATTATTCATAATATTTGATTATTAAGCTATTTGATTTTCTGAAAACAAAAGTCAATTGTAAAAAAGAGGTATTAATTATATAGAAAGAATAAGTTATTTAAAAAATTTTTTTTTAATTTCAAAATAATTCTCAGAAGTTTCAAGGGATTTAAAATGATATTAAAAAATTTTAAAGGATTTTAAAAATATTTCAAGTGATTTTAAGGAATTTAAGTAAATTTCAAGAAATTTTAAGTGATTCTAGGGAATTTAAAAGGATTTCTAAAGAATGTAAAGATTTTCTAGAACTTTCAAAATATTTAAAAATTATAAGATATCGTAAAGGACTTTAAGAGATTTTAATGGATTTTAAGAGATTTCAAGTTATTCTAGGGAATTTAAAAGAATTATATTTTACAAGATTTCAAGGATATGAAGATTTCCTAAAAGATTTCATAAGAATTTAAAGCGATATAAATAGATTTATAGTAATTTTAAAGAAGTTTTAAACAGTTAAAAAATTTTTTTAATTAAAAAATTTTGAAGGATTCTCAAAAGATTTCAAGTGATTTTATGTGATCTGAACTAATTAATTAATTAAAAATTACAAATTAATTAATTAATTTATAAAGATTTTCAAAAGAATTCAAATGAATTTAAAGGTTTTCAGGTAATTAAAAAAATTTGTTAAGTATTTCAAGAGATTTTAAATGACATTAAAGAATTTTAAAAAGGATTTAAAATGGATTCCAAAGAGCCTAAGTATTTTCAAGAATTCTTAAAATTTTAACACATTTTAAAGGATTTCAAAAGATTTTAAAGAATTTGCATGATTTTAAGTGATTTCAGAGTATTTAAAGGAATTTAAAGAGATTTTAAATAATTTTTACAGAATTTCAAAGGAATTTAGGAGAGTTTCAAGATTTTAAAGTAATTTAAAGATTTTTGATATTAAAGAATTTTAAAGGACTTTCAACAGATTTCAAGTGATTTTATGTAATTTTAATTAATTTAAATCGATTTCAATAGGATTCAAGTGATATTAGAGAATTTGTAAAGAAATTCAAAAAAAATTCAAATCAGTTTTAAGATTTCCAAGTAAATGAAAAATTTTTAAATTATTTTAAAGGATTTTAAATGATATTAAAGAATTTTAAAATAACTCTAAAGAATTTAAGCATTTTCAAGAATTTTCATAAAACTTTTAATATTTCAGGACATTTTAAAGGATTTCATGAGATTTTACAGAATTTGAAGAAATTTCAAATGATTTTAGGGAATGTAAAGGGATTTCATGAGATTTTACAAGATTTCAGTTACATCAAGATTTCCTAAAAGATTTTAAGAGATTTTAAGTGGTTTAAAAAAATTGCAAATAATTTCGAATTTTCAAGAATTTTCATAAGATTTTATTTCAAGACATTTTAAAGGATTTCATGAGATTTTACAAGATTTCAGTGACATCAAGATTTCCTAAAAGATTTTTACGAAATTTTAAGTGGTTTCAAAAAATTGAAAGTGATTTTGAAAGATTTTAAGTGATTTTCAAAAAGTTTTTAAGGAATTTCAAAAAAATTCAAAATAGTTTCAAGATTTACTATTATTTTAAAGTATTTATAAATATTGTAAGGGATTTTTAATGATATTAAAAAATTTAATAAAATTTTCAAAGAATATGTAAAAATTTAAGAATTTTAAAGAAATTTCAAAGTTATCAAAAAATGTGAAAGAATTTCAAAAGGTTTTAAGTGATTTTAAGGATTTTCAAAAAATTCAAAAAGGTTTCAATGTTTTAATGTAATTTGAAACCAAAAAATGTCTTTGGGTTGAAATCCCTAGAAAATATTAAAATCTTTAATATCCTTTAAAATCCATTGAGAGTATTAGAAATCTGGTCAGATTCCATAAAATTCTTAAAAATTCTATAAAATCTTTGAAAAATCAGAAAACTTTCTTGAAATCCCTTAAAATTATTAGAAATCTCATAAAATCCTTAAAAATGCCAATAAAGTCTTTTAAAAGACATTAAAATCTCTTAATTCTCTTAAAATTCTTGGAAATTCCATGACAACTTTTAAAATCCAATAAAATATTTTAAAAGTCATCAAAATCTCTTGGAATCCGTTCAAATTCGTGAAAATCTCTTAAAATGCCTAGAAACCTCTTGAAATTCTTTAAGATTCTACAATAACTATTACAATCGCTTTGTATCCTTTAAAATTCATTAAAATCATTATAAATCTCATAAAATTCCATGAGATCTTTTAAAAATCATAAAAATTAGTTGAAATTCCTTAAAATTATTAGAAATCTCATGAAATTCCACAAAATCTTTTACAAATCATAAAAAATCTCTTGAACTCTCTTAAAATTCCCTGGAGTCCTTAAAAATCTTTAAAAAATTTATGAATTCCTTAAAATCCTGTGAAATCTTAAAAATCCTAAAAAATTCTTTTAAAATTCCTTTCTAAAAAAGTGATATAAGAAAATGTCTCTAAAATCTGGCATAAATTGTTGTTTCAAACCTGCTAGTAGACGAAAAAAATATCATGACAAAATTGAGAATAGCTTCTGTAATTTGTTTTCTGTAATTTGTTATCTGTAATTCGTTTTCTATAATTTTTATTTTATTTGTCATTGAAATGAGAAAGCTTTAAATAAAGTCTTGTTCCGAAGACACTAATTTATTTTCTGGTGCTGGTTTATTTAAATGAAGCTGGAAATAATTTACCGTGTGGATTCAGTATAAATATATGGAGAGTGGTCTAGGTCAAAATTATTCAATTTACGCGAAATCCTGTTGTTTCAACGAACCCTTCTATTCCGGTCATTTCACCAGACAATTTGCGGTGGAGCCCTGTTCTCTGGGATTCCGCTGGAATTTGTCATTATATGGATTCTCAGAGGCATAAACGCACTCAACTCTAGACAATAGTTCTACACATGTATATCTTTATTTAATGGAATTTCTTACATTTGTATTCCCACCTTAAAATAATTCAAAAAACTGAGATATTTTTTATAATGAAATAGGGTATTGAAGAGTTTTCCGAGTTAAAACCAAACATCGGGTAAAAATATAATTTTATCTATAGGGAATTCCAAAAATTTTCTAAATTTAATTATTTAGAAAAATATAAAAGATAAAATATATATATATATATATATATATAATATTTATACATTGGAAAATTAACTGATATGTATATTATTGACAAAGATGGGCCTATTTCTATGAACTTTAAATATTTTTTTTTTATTTTTAATAACTATAGAGATTGACAGATTTTCAAAAAGAAATTTCAAAAAATTAAGAGTTTTTAAGTGATCTAGAAGAATTTCAAAAGATTTTCAAGGGATTTCAACGAATTTCTTCAGATTTCAAAAGATTTGACAGATTATGAAAAACCCAAAAACATTTTTTGCTTTCAAATTACTTAAAAACCTTGAAATATTTTTGAATTTTTTGAAATTCCTTAAAATCACTTGAAACTTTTTGAAATCCTTTCACATGTTTTGATAACTCTGAAATTTCTTAAAAATTCATGAATTTTTACATATTCTTTAAAAATTTTATGAAATTTTTTAATATCACATTAAAAATCCTTTACAATATTTAAAAATATTTTTAAATAATAGTAAATCTTGAAACTATTTTGAATTTTTTTGAAATTCCTCAAAAACTTTTTTAAAATCACTTGAAATCTTTCGAAATCACTTTCAATTTTTTAAAACCACTTGAAATTTCGTAAAATTCTTTAGGAAATCTTAATGTCTTTTAAATCTTGTAAAATCTATATTGAAATATATTAAAGTTTATTTATTTAATGTTAAATTAGCGTAATTTTATTTCCATTTGGGGTTGTGAAATACCCCACGGGCCCTGTCTAGGGTTAAACAGATTTGTATGAAGATTATTTTCAAATTACATTTTATAATTATATTTCAATATACTTCATAAAATTTTAAAATATTTTTAAGAGTTCTAGGGAATTTTAAGGGATTTTAAATGTTTTGAAATTTTGAGGAAATAACATTAATAGGATTCTAGGAATTTAAAAAGATTTCAAAGAATTTTAAGCGATTTCGAATGTTTTGGTGAAATTTCGAAAGATTTTAAGAGAACTTAAGCGATTTTTATGATTTTTAAAAGATTTTGTGGAATTTTCATGAGATTTATAATAATTTTAAGGAATTTTAAGTGATTTTTCTGTTTTCTGAAAAATTTTATGGAATTTTTAAGGATTTTATGGAATTTTAATTGGTATCATAAAATTTTAATTTCAAGAATTTTCTGGGAATTTTAGGAGATTTTCATTAATTTTAAGCGATTTCGAAGGATTTCGTGAAATTTTAAATGATTTAAAAAGGTTTCTGGGATTTTAAGGAATTTTAAATCTTGTCGTGGAATTTCGAAGATTTAAAAAATTTCTAAAGGATTCTGAGAATTTTAAAGGATTTTAAAAGTTTTCATAGAATTTCAAAGAATTTTAAGAGAATTCAAAAGACTTTAATTATTTTTAAGAGACTTTATGCTGGCATTTTTAAGAACTTCATGAAATTTTATGAGATTTCTAATAATTTCAAGGGATTTCAAGAGATTTTTCTGATTCTTAAAAGATTTTATGGAATTTTGAAGGATTTCCTTAAATTTTACGAGATTACTTTTAATGGATTTTAAAATATATAAAGGGATTTTAAATGTTATCGTAGAATTTTAAAGAATGTCTTTTAACAGATTTCAAGAGATTTCTATGAATTTTTTGAAAATTCCTTAAGAAGTCTTTAAAATCACTTGAAATCTCTCGAAATCGCTTTACATTCTAAAAATCAGTTAAAATGTCTTAAAATACTTTAGGAAATGTTGATATCACTGAAATTTTGTAAAATCTCATGAAATCCTTCAAAATGTCTTGAAATTTTAAAATCTTATGAAAATTCAAGAAAATTCGAAATCACTTGCAATTTTTTAAAACCACTTAAAAATTCTTAAAATCCTTTATGAAATCTTGATGTCTTTGAAATCTTGTAAAATCTCTTGAAATCCCTTTAAATTCATTAAAATAACTTTAAATCTCTTCAGATTCTCTAAAATCTCATGAAATCCTTAAAAAAGTCTTGAATTTTTAAAAGACATAAAAATTCTTGAAAATCCTTAAATTCTTCGTTGTTCTTTTAAAGTTCTTTAATATCATTAAAAATCTTTTGAAATAATTATCAAAATTTTTTAATGACTTGAAAATCTTAGAACTCATTTGGATTCTTTTGAAATTCTTTACAAATTTTTTAATATCACTTTAATCCTATTGAAATCGCTTTAAATTAATTAACATTACATAAAAAAAAAAATATATATTTCACTTGTTTACTTGTTTTCACTTCTTCAAAATGTAAATTATTTATTAATTACGAGTTAATGTGAATTTAAAGTATTATATTAACATTTCAAACACTTAGCTGGCAACTTTTTTTCCAAAAAAAAAAAAAAAAAAAAATGATGACAAAGTAGATCGTTATCTGATTACTATACAATTTACATCTTTAATTTACAATCTTGTCATTTAGATTTTAAATTATTATGAGACTTGAACTTTCATCAATTTTTTTGTATCCATCTCTCTTTATTTATGTGTAAATTGTTTTCTTTTGCAAATTGTTTTCTTTTTATTAGGAAATGTGTTGCCCTTGAGATTTAGGGAGGTCCATAAAAACTTTTTCAGGTGATATAATTTAGGACAAACAAAAGTTGGAATCTCCCTCAAGTACCCTTAGCTGTAACAGGAAGATTAATACATATAATAAAATAAAAGAGTCAGCAATTGGGTCAATTTAACGCTCCAAATTAAATTTTTATACACGATAAAGCTGTATCTATCAGAGACTATGTCTGTAGATTTAATTTAGTTTCCACTAATTAAGATTTAGAAAGCATGAGCTAATAAACATTCTTGCATTACAATATCGATATTGTTTGCTCGTATTCAACTCACGTTGTCTCTCTAAAACAAATAAAATTCTTTTCACATTAGAGTGCACTAACACATGGGTCATTAAGTCCCGGGACTAACCAGTAAAAATACAATTTTTTTCCAAAATTCGAATTTTCTCATCAACATAGGCACCTACCATAGCGATACAATCATTCCAACGTCTTTCTAAATTTTGAATGCCTTTCTTATAGAATGATTTGTCTTTAGCCTCAAAATAGGCTTCAGTTGCGGCTATAACTTCATCATTGGAGCCAAATATCTTTCCCTGGAGCATCTTTTTGAGGTCTGCGAACAGCCAGAAGTCAGATGGAGCCAGATCTGCTGAATATGGAGGGTTGTGGAAGCAATTCGAATCGTAATTCGTTTAATTTCACCATCGTTTTCATTGACTTGTGGATCGGTGCATTGTCTCGATGAAACAGCGGTTTTTTCTTCACCATGTGAGACCTTTTCTGCTTTATTGCGTCATCCAAGTGATCTAATAACGCAATGTAGTAGTCGCTGTTGATCGTCTGGCCCTTCGGAAGATAGTCGATGAGCAAAATTCCGTTCATATCCCAAAGTACAGACGCCATGACCTTTCCTGCTGATTGCTGTTTCTTCGGACGCTTTGGCCGGCTTTCGTCCTCTCCTCTCCACTCGGCTGACGCTCTTTTCGACTCTGGCGTATAGTGATGAATCCACATTTCATCCATTGTTATGTACCGACGCAAAAAGTCCTTTTTATTATGCTTAAACAGCCTCAAACAGCACTCCGAATCATCGATTCGTTGTTGTTTTTGCTCCAAGGTGAGCAAACGCGGCACCCACTTGGAAAAAAGTTTTTTCATACACAAATTTTCATGTATGATTTTGAACACGGTGCCTTTTGACATCTTGAGGATGTCAGCTATCTCTTGCAACTTGACTTTTCGATTCGAAATGACAATTTTAAAAACTTTTTGGATGTTTTCGGGCGTAGCCACCTCAATTGGACGACCTGGCCTCTCCGCGTCTTCGGTGGTTGTTCGACCGCGTTTAAAATCCGCATACCATCGGCAAATGGTCGTTTTCGACGGGGAATTTTCCTGGTAACACTTTTCAAGCCGTTGCTGAGCTTGAACGGTATTTTTTCCCATTAAAAAACAGTGTTTGATTAACACACGAAACTCGTTTTTGTCCATTGTTTAAAGAACCTTCAATATCTCGACAAGCACTGAACCGAATGTCATGAAATTTTCACAGATATCTTCTAAAGGTTGATACTACTGACAAAAAAATCGACATGGCATTCGTGGTACAACTTGTGTGTTAGTCCCAGGACTTAATGACCCATGTGTTAGATCAATTAATAATATTTGAATATAAAATAAATAAATAAATAAATATATATTTACTATAAAAATTCATTATTTTTATATTAATTTACACTTATATATTTATAATTAACCAACTGCATCAATTTTAAATTATCAATAAAACGCCTACATGATTCCAGCTTTTGCTTACAATTAGTCATAAAAACTCAATAACTAAAAAAAAAATATATTAAGATTTTCCTAAGGGTTTCGAGAGAATTTAAACCGATTTAAATAGATTTCAAATGATTTTAAAGAATTTTTACAGAATTTCAAAGGAATTTAGGGGAGTTTCAAGATTTTAAAGTAATTTAAATATTTTCGACATTAAAGAATTTTAAAGGACTTTCAACAGATTTCAAGTGATTTTACGTCATTTTAATTAATTTAAAGCAATTTCAATGAGTTTTAAGATTTTCAAGTAATTAAAAAATTTTGTTAATTATTTCAAAAGATTCTAAATGATATTAAAGAATTGTAAAAGAACTTCAAAGAATTTAAAGATTTTCAAGAACTTTCATAATACTTTTAAAATTTTAAACCATCTTAAGGAATTTTATAGATTTTAGAGAATTTGAAGAGATTTCAAGTGATTTTCAAATATTTTTAAAGATATTTTTTAAAAATTCAAAAAAGTTTCAGAATTTAAATCATTTAAAAATATTTGTAAATATAATTGTGAGGGATTTTTAATATTAAAAAAAATATTTAAAAATTTGATAGGATTTTAAAAGAATAAAAAAAATTAAGAACTTTCGAGAAATTTCGAAGTTATCAAAACATGTGAAAGGATTTTAAGGACCATTTGAAATCTTTTGAAATTATTTGAGATCACTTAAATTTCTTGTAATTTTTTGAAATCTCTTTAAATCTCTAGTTATTAAAAGCTATAAATGAAAAAGAAAAAAAAATGAAACTGTATATGAAACTATATGTATGAAAAAATATAATTACAAAATGTAGTTTGATAATAATCTTCATAAAAATCTGTTTAACCCTAGACAGGGCCCGTGGGGTATTTCACGACCCTAAATGGAAATCAAATTACGTTAATTTAACATTGAATAAATAAACTTTAATATACTTCAATATACTTTAATATTTGTAAAGAATTTCAAAAGAATCCAAATGAGTTTTAAGATTTTCAAGTAATTAAAAAATTTTGTTAATTATTTCAGAAGATTTTAAATGATATTAAAGAACTTTAAAAGAACTCCGAAGAATTTAAAAATTTTCAAGAATTTTTATGACTTTTAAAATTTCAAGACTTTTTGAAGGATTTCATGAGATTTCAGAGAATCTGAAGAGATTTAAAGTGATTTTAGGGAATTTAAAGAGATTTCAAGAGATTTTACAAGATTTCAAAGACATCAAGATTTCCTAAAGGATTTTATGAGATTTTAAGTGGTTTTAAAAAATTGAAAGTGATTTCCAAAGATTTCAAGGGATTTTCAAATAGTTTTTAAGGAATTTTCAAAAAAAAATTCAAAATAGTTTCAGAACTTTACTATTATTTTAAAATATTTGTAAATATTGTAAGGGATTTTTAATGATATTAAAAAATTTAATAAAATTTTCAAAGAATATGTAAAAGTTTAAGATTTTTTAAGAAATTTCAAAGTTATCAAAACACGTTAAAGAATTTCAAAAGGTTTTAAGTGATTTTAAGGGATTTCAAAAAATTCAAAAAAGTTTCAGGGTTTTTAAGTAGTTCGAAAGCAAAAAATGTTTTAGGCTTCTTAAAATCTGCCAAATCTTTTGAAATCTGCTGAAATGTATAATATATTAGTTAATTTTTCAATGTATAAATATAACCATCTTTTATATTTTCATAAATAATTAAATTTCGAAAATATGTTAGAAATTCCCTATTTTTACCCGATGTTTGCTTTTAACTTTGAAAACTCTTCAATACCCAATTTCGTTATCAAAAATATCTCAGTTTTGTTAAATTAAATTATTTTAAGGTGGGAATACAATTAATGTAAGATTCGTATTAATGAGGTATTACTAGTTTATCCTTTCCCCAAAAATTCCTAACTATATTTTAAAATATATAACTAACTAACAATATTAAATATATACTATAACTAACTATATTAAAATATTTTTATTAAAAACGGAAATCCAGGGTCTCGTTATTAGATTTAGAATATAAGATTTAATATAAGATTTAATATATTATTTAATATATTTAATATATATTTAATATATAATATATTAGATTTATAATATAATATATTATATTTACAATATAATATAATATATAATAAGGCTCTAAATGGATCAATTTCTAAAAAAAAAGCTTCACACAAATACTTCACGATTATTACATACTTGTATAATATACAGCAGAGCCGTGCGCAAGGGGGGGGGGGGTTCCCATAGAAAAATTAAAATTAAAAATAAGATTTTATTTTACATCAAAGACGATCGTCTGAAGAAAATTTTTTTATTGTAACATATAAATTAATCAGAAAAATATTTCGATCTTTGTCTTATCGAAAGCGTTGTGAATATGATTAAATGACAAGCAAATCGATAATATATAATTTATTGGAAAAAAAGTTCCAACCCCTCCCCCTCACTTCTCAACATGAATTCCTGCGCACGACCCTAATATACAATATTATATCACTCTACATTAAGTTACCAACATCAAATTAATTTCCTCGTTAATCTATTAACTCAAGATCGTGACCCATTAAGAACAGTTTTCATGTTCTAGAGCAATAGCACTTTTTATGCCGGTCAGTGTGAGCCGCTTTATTCCCTAGGGTTTAATCCTGGTGTTCCAGTCTCCACGTTTCGTAGTGCATGAAATATAGTAAAGTGAGAATTTCTCATGGCACCTGGTTCACCACAGAACAGAAAGCCATGGAGGATTGGGGGGATGAGAAAAAAGCAGAAAAAAGAAAAAGGAAAAAAAAAAGGAAAAAGGAAGGTAAAAGGAAAAATAGGATGGCCAGAAGATTCAATTTTTTCATTTTCCTGACGTTTCCCTGAATTTTCCCTGACTTTCAGAGAAATTTCCCTGATAGAAAAGTTTTAAAGATGCGAAGAAATTTTTAGTAAAAATACTATTGAAATTTTTTCAAAATTTCGTATAATTTAAATTAAATTAAAATTTTCTCACTTTAAATCTTTTGAAATTTAAAATACCTTCACGATACTTAAAATTCGTAAAAATCTGCCACATTTACGACAACCTTGGAAATCTGTTAAAATTCATTGAAATTTCTTGAAATTCATAGAAATTCATTAATCATCTTTAAACTCGACGAAATCTCTTCAAATTTATTAATATTTGATGAAAACCCTTAAATTTTCACTAAATGTTTTAAAATTCCTCAAGTTCATTTCAAATCATTTAAAATCCTCAAAAAACTTAAAAATCCTTTAAAAATCTCTTCATTTTCCTTTAAAATTCAATAATGAACTTTGAAATTCGCTAAAATACATTAAAATGTCTAAATAAAAATTCTTGGAAAACAAAAACCTCTCGAAATCCTTTAACAATCAAAAATTATTTTTTAAAGTTTTAATTCCAGGAGGAATATTTAAATTCCTTAAAATGATTTTAAAAATGTCAAAATTTCTTTAAATTTTTACAAGCTTCTTAAAATTCTTTACAATTCCACGAATAAAAAATACTTAAAATTCTTACAAGCCTTTTAAAATCCTTTAAAATTCCACGAGAATATTTTTATAATCCCTTACAATTTCTTAAAATTCTTCCAAGTTTCTTAAAATCCATTATAATTCCACGAAAAATACTTAAATCCTTTAAAATACATAAAAATCTCTTAAAATTTTGTTAAATACCATAAAATCTTTTAAAAGTCATAAAAATCTCATGAAATCATTTAAAATTCTTTAAAATTCCAGTAAATCTTTTAAATATTATACAAATCTCTTGTAATCCCTTTAAGTTCCTAGAAACATCTTAACATTTTAAAAATTATTGAAAATCTCTTGAAATCATTAGACACCCAGAGAATCTCAAAAAACTCCTGGAAATTCTTTATAATCCTTTGCAATCCTTGGAAAGTTTCTAAATTCCACGAGGAACTTCAATATCTCTTAAAATGCGTCAAAATCTCTTGAAATTAATGGAAACTTATATAAATCTATTAAAATTCCATGAAAACTTTTTAAATTCCTAGAAACATCTTAAAATTCCTTAAAATTTCACTATAATATTTAAAATCCTATAAATTGTCACAAATTCTTTAAAATCTATTAAAATTCCATGAAATCTTTTACAGTTTCACAAAATCTCTTATGAATCATAAAAATCTTGTGAAATCGACAGAACATAACAAAAAATAATTTTAGAATTTTGTTTTAATTCCACGAGGAATATTTAATATCTTTAAAATTATTTTAAAGATTTTCAATAAAATCCGTTAAAATCATTGTTAAAAAAGCAAAATTTCTTTAAATTTTTTTAAATTCCATGAGAATATTTGATAATTCCTTAAAATTTCTTTAAAATATTCCAAGTTTCTTGAAATCCTTTATAATTCCATGAAAAACTGTTAAATTCTTTAAAATACATAAAAATCTCTTAAAATTTTGTTAAATTTCACAAAATCTTTTAAAACTCATAAAAATCTCATGAAATCCTTTAAAATTCCACCAAGAACATTAAAATCTCTTAAAATTACTTTAAAAAATCGAAATTTCTTAAAATTTTTAAAAGCTTTTTAAAATCCTTTTAAATTCCATAAGAATATTTATAATTCCTAAAAATCTCTTAAAATTCTTAGAAGTTTCTTAAATTCCTTTCTAATTCCACGAAAAACTTTTAGATCCCTTAAAATTCGTAAAAAAAAAAAACCTTTATAATATTCGAAAACTTTTAAAAATTCCCTAAAATTCCACAAAATCTTTAGAAAATCATAAAAATCTCGTGATATCCTTTATAATTTCTCAAGGAACTTTAGAATTCCTTAAAATTCTTTGAATTCCCTAAACTTACTTAAAAATGTCTTAAAATTTCATGAAGTACTTTAGAAGTTCATCTAAATCTAAATCCTTCGAAATACTTTAAATTCCAAGAAAAACTTCAAAATCTTTTAAAATTCCTAAAAATCTCTCTTAAAATTTCCTGTAATCTTTTGAGTTCCACGGAATTCACAAGATTTCCTGTAAACTTTTGAGTTCCACGAAAAACTTTAAAATCCCTTAAAATACCTAAAAATTTCTTAAAATAATTTTAAGGAATTTAAATATTCCTCGTGGAATTAATAAAAAATTTCAAAAATTATTTTTGATTTTTGAAGAATTTTGTGAGGTTTTTGTTTCCAAGAATTTTTATTTCAAGATTTTAATCTCCTTTCAGGAATTTCGAAGTTTCTTATTGAATTTTAAAGGATTTCACGAGATTTTGTAAAATTTTAAAGAATTTCCTGGAATTTTAATAATTTCAATTTTAATAATTTATGATATTTTATAGGATTTTTTGAAAACTTTTAATAGTATTTTTACCGAAAATTTGTTCGCATTTTTAATACTTTTCTGTCAGGTAAATTTGTCTGAAAGTCAGGGAAAAGTCCCGAAAATTTCAGAGAAATGAAAAAGTTGAATCTTGTGGCCACCCTGTAAAAAACCATAAACCATTAACAAAGAAAACCATAAACCAAAAAAAATCATTATATAGGGAAATATGAAAGGGAAATGGTAAATAGAAATGATAATGAAAAATAATAATAAAGTAAAATTTATAAAAATCGATGTATTACTGATTTTCTCTGAATTTATCACTCGTAGAAAAAAATCCCTGTAAAAAAATGTATATTTCGATGAAAGATCTACAACTTTTGTTTAAAAATCATTTTAAAAAATATGTTATACATATTGAATAACATAAATGCAAAAACCATTATTTTGCTTCCTCATAGAGGAAGCTTTGTGGTGGTGACAAAATCCAGTTTCCTAAAAAA
>CAJFCO010018479.1:281245-305202 GCA_904066015.1 Synergus gifuensis
AATATTTATAATACTTAAAATTTCTTAAAACTCTTCCAAGTTTCTTAAAATCCTTCATAATTCCATGAAAAACTTTTAAATCCTTTAAAATACATAAATATCTAAAAATCTCTCAAAATTTCATGAAGTCCTTTAAAATTACACTAAATATTTTAAATATACAAATCTCTTGTAATTTCTTTAAATTCCTAGAAATCTCTTAAAATCTTTTAAAATTATTGAAAATCTCTTGAAATCATTAGAAATCCAAAAGAATGCCTGGAAATTTTTTGTAATTCTTTGAAATTCCTTTTAAATCTCACAAATCTCTCGAAATCTTTTGAAATATTCTAAAATCTATTAAATTTTCCAAAAATCCCAGAAATTTTTTGAAATCTTTTCAAAACCATAAAAGTTTCTTAAAATTATATTTAAAATTTCAGGAGTTTCTAAAATCCCTTGAAATTTCTTAAAATTCCTTGAAATCTCTTAAAATTCCTTACGATTTTTAAAGGAACAAATATAATTTTTTTTAAATTTGTTAAAATGAATTTAAATTTCTATAAATTTCATGAAATTTCTTGAATTAATAATAATAATAATGAATAAAAGTAGTGAATCTTTTAAAATTCCTTGAAATAACTTAAAATTTCATGATCTCTTTTGAAATGTGTTAAAAAAATGCAAATCCTACAAATCTCTTCAAATCCTCTAAAATCTCTTAAATTGTCCAAAATTTATTAAACTTTATTAAAATTCTTACTAAGCCTTTTAAAATTCCACGAGAAGATTTATAATATAATCACTTAAAATTTCTTAAAACTCTTCAAAGTTTCTTAAAATCCTTTATAATTCCATGAATAATTAATTATTAATTAATATTATATTAATATATATATATATTATTATTATATTATTATTATATTATTATTATATTATTTATTTTATTACTATTAATTATTAATTTCCATTAATATTCCTTTAAAATACGTAAATATCTAAAAATATCTTAAAATTTCATGAAGTCCTTTAAAATTCCACTAAATATTTTAAATAATATACAAATCTCTTGTAATTCCTTTAAATTCCTAGAAACCTCTTAAAATCTTTTAAAATTATTTAAAATCTCTTGAAATCATTAGAAGCCCAAAGAATTTCAAAGAATGCCTGGAAATTCTTTACAATCCTTCGAAATCCTTGGAAAGTTTCTAAAATCTGTTAAATAAACTATAAAATCTATATATGCAATACGACATAAATAAAATAGTTATCATAGATATCAATTTCTATTTTCCCTGACAATTTTTTTTTTCTCCTGACATTTTCCTGACTTCCCTGATAATTTGGCCAATGTAACATTTCTACACTTGTGAAAACATGATCAGCAACCCGAATCCAATCCAGAAGCGAATAAGCGATTTATCCAACATGGTTTTCAATAGGAATGGGGTCAACGGAAACGGCTCAGAAAACAATGTCGGCACGTGCCAGTTTTCCGATGAGCAGGGCTTTGTTTCAGAAGAATAATCTGCAAAATATGAACGATTCACGGATTTGTGATTTGTATTCATATTCCAATATCGCCAAAAGTTACAGCCCACGTGGAGATGTAAGTAACTCGAATTCTCTGTTTCCGAGCCGTTTCCAAAGCCGAAAAAGGTCACTGAGCACCAAAGAAATCTATAGGATGATTGCAACCTACACTGGACGAGCCAAAAACATTTTTCTTAATAAAAAGAGCTTTCCAGATGTCATGCTGGTGGCATATTTCCGTGAAATTTAATCCAACCGTTTACAATATTGAAATCAGTTCTTTTTCGAAATCAAATATTGCAAAGTTCAACTGAATTTATTTGTCAGCATGTGTCGCAGAATAAATTCATGTTTGCATAAAAAAAATAATGTAAAGGTCTCAAAATGTTTGATTTTTTAATCTAGATTTTCAATTGAATTGAAATATTGAAATATTCTCATATTACGAGCAACACTCGTTTAAAACAATTCAGAACAGAGGCGGAAATAAAATCTCGTGCATGTGACATTTTAACGAATGTGAAAATAATCTTCGAAAAGTTTAAAAATGTCACGTTCTCTCTGGTAGTGCTTTTGTTCTATTTCAAACACGTGCTCGAGTCATTTTCACCCACGTACACGAAGAAGATGCGAAACACTAATTTCCACACGTAAAGCTTCTTGCCGACCAGTTTTTCATTACAACTTTGTCAGCAACTTTACTTTTCATTTAATTTATTTTCTTTTACTGCATCAACATATGAATACTTAGCAGTAATTAATTATTTTTATGGACAGCGAATAAAAAAATCACTGCGTAACTTATATACTTTTATTGACACCAGGGTAATCACAAGATTCAATTTTCCTGACATTTCCCTGACTTTCAGACAAATTTCCCTGACAAGAAAAGTATTAAGAATGCCCAAAAATTTTCAATAATAATAGTATTGAAATTTTTCAAAAATTTAGTATAATATCACTTTAAATCTTTTGAAATGTAAAATCATGTCAATAATCTTTAAAATTTAAAACATTGGAAATCTATTAAAATTCATTGAAATCAATATAATTTTAAGTAACTTTTATGGGTTTGAAAATATTTCAAGAAATTTTTTTGAGTTTTGAAAATTTTAACTTATTTCAGAGGATTTCAAGAGATATGTGGGATTTTTGGACATTTTAAGAGATTTTAGAAGATTACAAGGGAGTTTTAAAAGTTTCTAAAGATTTTTAGAATTTTTAGAGAATTTTTAACAGATTTAAAAAAAGAACTTGTGATTTTCCGGAATTTTAAGAGATTTCAAGGGATATTAGAATCTTTCAAGAAATTTTCAATATAATTTTGAGTAACTTTTATCGGTTTGAAAATATTTCAAGAAATTTCTGAGATTTTTGGAAAATTTAAGAGATTTTAGAGGATTTCAAAAGATTTCAAGAGATTTGTGGGATTTTTGGACATTTTAAGAGATTTTAAGAAATTACAAAGAATTTAAAAAAATTTTAGAAGATTTTTGTAATTTTTAAAGAATTTTTAAAAGATTTGAAAAAAGAAAATGGGATTTTCCGGAATTTTAAAAGATTTCAAGGGATTTTAGAAGCTTTCAAGAAATTTTCAATATAATTTTAAGTAACTTTTATGCTTTTGAAAGAATTTCAAGAAATTTCTTTGAGTTTTGAAAATTTTAAGAGATTTCAGAGAATTTAAAAAGATTTCAAGAGATTTGTGCGATTTTTGGACATTCTAAGAGATTTTAAAAGATTACAAACGATTTTAAAAAATTTTAGAAGATTTTTAGGATTTTTAGAGAATTTTCAACAGATTTCAAAAAAGAAAATGAAAATTTCCGGAATTTTAAGAGATTTCAAGGAATTTTAGAAACTTCCAAAAAATTTTCAATATAATTTTAAGTAACTTTTATGATTTTGAAAATATTTCAAAAAATTTCTTGGAGTTTTGAAAATTTTAAGAGATTTCAGAGGATTTCAAAAAATTTCAAAAGATTTGTGGGGTTTTTGGACATTTTATGAGATTTTACAATATTACAAAAGATTTTTAAAAATTTCAAAAGATTTTTGGGATTTTTAAAGAATTTTTAACAGATTTCAAGGGATTTAAAGAAACTTTTATGGTTTTGAAAAGATTTCAAGAAATTTCTGAAATTTATAGAAATTTTAATTCATTTTAATTTTAAGGAATTTTAATTTTAATCTTTATTTTTACTACAATCTCATCAGAGAATGTATTATTTTTTATTTTAATGTTATTTAATTTTACTTTTACTTTAATAATTAAATTTTTAATTTCATTTTAATTGTAAGGAATTTTAAGAGATTTCAAGGAATATCAACAAATTTCAAAAGATTTTTGGAATTTTTAAAGAATTTTTAACAGATTTGAAAAATGAACATGGGATTTTCCGGAATTTTAAAAGATTCATTCATTTAAGAGACTTAAAAAATTTTACGAAATTTCATTAGATTTTTAGATTTTTGAAGGTTTAAATGGGATTTAATGGGACTTTGAATAATTTTAAGGAATTTAAAAGGATTTGACAAATTTATTGAGATTCCTAAAATTAGATCAGGAATTACAAATGTTTATATTTCAAAAATTAAAATCTCTGAATTATTTTGCATTCTTTTGAAATTCCTTAATTTTTCCAATCCCACATTTTTTTGGGAAAAATATTATGAGATTTTAAAGGATTATAGAGTAATTTTAAGGAATTTGACTATATATTTTGTGGAATTTTAAGTAATTTGAGAAAATTTTAGACATTTTACGAAATTTCATTGAATTTTAAGGTATTTTAAGAGATTTAATGTGGTTTCACGAAATCTTGAAAAATATTAAGGAATTTAAAAGGGCTTTACGAAATTTATTGAGATTTTAGAAATATTAAGTGATTTCACGCTATTTCGGAATAGGAATTTTATGAAATTTTAAAGAATTTTACGAAATTGTATGGAATTTTAAGTAATTTTCAGAGATTTTATAATGTTTCATAGGATATTAAGTTATTTTAACGACTTAAGGGAATTCAAGGGATTTACGAGATTTCATTGGATTTTATGGGATTTGATGATATTTTGGGAGATTCTAAGTAATTTTAAGTAACTTTAAGATATTCTATGAGATATTATAATAAGTAATTTAAAGAACATTTATTTCCAGAAATTTTAAAGAATTTGGTGAGATTATATTGGATTTTAAAGAATTTAAAAGAATTTAACGAAATTTCATGGAATTTTGAGTAATTTTAGGTAATTTCAATTGATTTTTCAAAATTTAAAGGAATTTCATGATATTGCATGGGATTTTTTTATAATTTTAAGGGATTTCACGATATTTTATGGGACATTTAGTAATTTTAAGGACTTTTAAGGAATTCAAGGGATTTTCCGATATTTCATTGAATTTTCTAAAATTTTAAAAGATTTAATCAGATTTCATGGGACTTTGAGTAAGTTTAAGGAATATCAAATGAATTTACGAAAATTAAAGGAATTTCACGACATTTTGGGAGATTTTAAGTAATTTTAAGCAACTTTAAAATATTTTATGAGATATTAAGTAATATGAAGAACTTTTGTTTCCAGAAATTTTGAAAGGATTTGGTGAGATTATATTGAATTTTCAAGAATTTTAAAGAATTTAATGAAATTTCATGGAATTTTGATTAATTTTAAGAGATATAATGAGACTTTATGAGATTTTGAATAATTTTAATTAATTTTAAGGAATTTTACCAGATTTTGAAGTACGTTAATGGGATTTTAAGATATTGTATGGGAATTTCAAGAGATTTCATGGGATTGTCAGGAATTTTAAGGGATTTTATGAAATGTCATAGAATTTTAAATAACTTTAAGGGATTTGTCCATATTTTATGGAATTTTAAGTAATTCTAAGGGATTTTACTATGTTATATCGGATATTAAGTAATTTTCAAGACTTTGAATAGATCCAATAGATTTTACAAAATTGCAGTGAATTTTCAGAAATTTTAAGAGATTTAATGGGACTTTATGGGACTTTGAGTAATTTTAAGTAATTTTAAGAAATATCAAATGAATTTACGAAATTTAAAAGAATTTCACCAAATTTTGAAGGATAATAAAGACATTTTAAGGAATTTTATAAAACTTATAAAGATTTCTGAAATTAGATAAAGAATTACAAGATTTTATATTTCAAAAATTAAAAATTCTCAATTATTTTTTCTACTAGCAAAAGGTGTGCAAAAACGAGAAACTAATCGTGTTACGTTTCACAGTTTAAATTTAGTTTTATGTATTGCTCATAGAGTCTCTGCATTTCACGCATCTACTTTACCGACTCAAAATCATAATGTAATTAATTCAATATGGCGAATTAGACTGGTCTACCAAAAAGAATGTGCTCGTGTTCTTAATTCAATCATCCAATAATAATTCTGTGCAATTAAGCCATCAAGGCTAACTAAACAAATCGCGCGCAGATCATAATTGCTAGTCTGATAATAAAATTGAGTGAGTTTTATTCGAATTCTTTGATTCAATATAAAGATTATGAAATCTTTATAGAACAAGTATTGTATTCATACAATCTATTTACCTCTCCCCGCTGATACTAAAAGCAAACTTTTATAAATTGGTTAACTACAATTTTCTGTTGGATCAGGAGTTTGCAAGGGATCTCATAACAAAATTATTGCTGTTTACTTTATAGGTTCCCGAGTCTCCACTTTCTCATAAAGCAACCACCGCAAAGACATGACATAAAAAATGAGACGGTATAGTTTCAAACTGTGTGGGTTGAAATTAACTGCTGGTGGCTCAGAGATCGTAATGGTAGCTCATAAAGTTACAAGTAATGTCGGCCTACTCCAATTTTAATAGAAGTTTGAAAGTGTCTGGAAAACTTAAAAATACACCTTTATTTTCTCATTAAGCAACTTGCATAAATATTTATCGTTTCCCTAATTTATTCTTCTCATGGCTCGTGAATTTTCTGTAAATTAATTTTTAAATTAAAAATTCGTTAAAGAGAGATTTTTAATAATTTAAAAATTTTTAAGAGATTTCTAGTAATTTAAAGGGATTACAAGAGAGTTGTATAATATTTAAAAGATTTAGTTGAATTTTAAAGGACTTCATGATATTTTAAGAGATTTTTAAGGCAGTTTAGGGAATTCAAAGAATTTTAAGAAATTTTTAAGTTCCTTGAAATTTTAAAGGATTTTTAAAAGCCTCTTGAAATTCCTTAAACTTCTACAAAATCTTTTATAAATCATAAAAATTTTGTGAAATCCTTTAAAATTCCATGAGGAACTTCAAAATTCTTTAAAATCAATTTAAAATTATAAAAATTTCTTTAAATTCTTACAAGCTTTTTAAAATCCTTTATAATTCCATGAAAAACTTTAAAATCCCTTAAAATACGTAAAAATCTTTCAAAATAGTTGAAAACTTTTCAAAATTATCTAAAATTCCACAAAATATTTTGAAATTTTTTTTAAATTCCTTGTAATCTCTTAAAATCTCTTAAAATGACAAAAATTCTCGGAAATCTCTTGTAATCTTTTGAACTCCTCGATATTTTGTTACTTACACTTCCCTGCATCTCTCCATTCGAAAATCATTACTAGCAATATACTAGGGCAATCAATCTTCGTATTGATATATAAAAATGGTTTCTCGATAAAAATTTTCCTCACGACAGATTATCTTCACAAATGTGTCAAAAAGATTAACTGAATAACCTGAATAATCTAAACAAGGAAGTTCAAATAAATAAAATAAAGCAAAGTAAAATGTAGCGCGAAATGTAAAATTGTACATATTAAACATTTTCTAAAACTTATCTAAGAAACAATCCTATCGTATTCGTATATTTACAGATTAGTTACCATCAGAATTATGAGATTTTATGGGATTATAAAGTAATTTTAAGGGATGTGACTATATATTTTGTGGAATTTTAAGTAATTTGAGAAACGTTTAAAAGATTTTCAAAAATTTTACAAAATTTCACTGGATTTTAAGATATTTTAATAGATTTAATGAGATTTCATGGAATCTTGAATAATGTTAAGGAATTTGAAAGGGTTTTACGACATTTATTATTTTATTATTATTATTTTACTTTATTTTTATTATTTTGTATTTTAATTATTTTACGAAATTTAAAGGAATTTCACCAAATGTTGAAGGGTGTTAAGGGAATTTTAAGATATTGTATGGGACATTAAGTAATTTTAAAGAGTTTTAAAGAATATCAAGGGATTTTACGGAATTTCATTGGATTGTCAGGAATTTTAAGTAATTTTAAGGGATTTTACCATATTTTATTGGATATTTTTTACGGTGATTTAATATTTTATGGACTTAACAGATTTCAAGGAATTTACTAGATTGCATTGGATTTTTTGGAATTTCAAGAGATTTCATGATATTTCATGGGAGTTTAAAAATTTTTAAGGGATTTTACGATATTTTATGGGATATTAAGTAATTTAAAGGATTTTGAAGGAACTCAAGGGATTTTACGAAATTTCAGTTAATTTTCAGGAATTTTAAAAGTTTTAATGAGATTTCATAATATTTTGAGTAATTTTAAGTAATTTTATTAATGGATATAACGATAGATTGTGGAATTTTAAAGAATGTTAAAGGGATTTTAAGATATTGTACAGGATATTAAGTAATTTTAAGGATTTTTAAAGAATTTCATGGAATTTTAAATACTTGTAAGATATTTTAGGGGATATTAAATTATTGTAAGGACTTTCAAGAGATTTTACGAGATTTCATTGGATTGTCAGGAATTTTAAGTGATTTCATGAAATCTCATAGAATTTTAAGTAATTTTCAGGGATTATACACGATATTTTATTGGATATTTTTTTTGGAGATTTAATATTTTATGGACAACAGATTTCAAGGTATTTAAGAGATTTCATTGGATTTTTAAGAATTTCAGGAGATTTCGTGAGATTTCATGTGATTTTAAGTAACTTTGTGGGTTTTGATGATATTTTTGGGAATTCTAAGTAATTGTAAGGGATTTTAAGGTATTTTATGATAATAAGAAATTTTAAGGACTTTTATTTTCAGAAATTTTAAGAGATTTGTTGAGACTTAATGGGCTTTTGAGTAATTATAAGTAATCTCTAGTGATTTTATGAAACTTAAAGGAATTTCATAAGATTTTATAGAATTTTAAGTAATTTTAAGGGATATAACAAAAGATTGTCGAATTTTAAGGAAAATCAAGAAATATGAAGTGAATTTATAAAATTTAAAGGAATTTCACCAGATTCTGAATTTTAATGGATTTAATGGTACTTTATGGTATTTTAAATAATTTTAAAGGATTTTACGATATTTTATGGGATATTAAGTAATTTAAAGGATTTTGAAGGGACTCAAGGGATTTTACGAAATTTCAGTTGATTTTCAGGAATTTTAAAAGTTTTAATGAGATTTCATAGTATTTTGAGTAATTTTAAGTAATTTTAAGGGATATAACGATAGGTTGTTGAATTTTAAAGAATATCAAGTAATTTTACGTAATTTAAAGGACTTTAACCAGATTTTAAAGAATGTTAAAGGGATTTTAAGATATTGTACAGGATATTAAGTAATTTAAAAGACGTTTAAGGGATTCGATGGATTTTACGGAATTTCATGGAATTTTAAATACTTGTACGATATTTTACTATATTTTATGAGATATTAAGTTATTTTTTAAGGACTTTCAAGGGGTTTTACGAAATTCTATTGGATTGTCAGGAATTTTAATAGATATAATGACATTTCAGGGGTTTTAAATAATTTTAAGAGATCTTCCGAGATTTTATACAGGATATTAAGTAATTTTAATAAGAATTTTGAACGATATTAAAGGAATTTTAAATAATCTTACGAAACTTATGGAGATTTCTGAAATTAGACATGGGATCACAAGTTTCTATATTTCAAAAATTATAAATTACTCAATTATTTTGTATACTAGCAAAAAGTTTGCAAAAACGAGAAATTAATCGTTAAAATGTTAAATCCAGAAAATTTATGTTTGCTGATCTACTTTATTTTGTTCTGATAATTAAGGATAAGAGATAAAAGAATAATTTAAAACACGAGAGAAAGAGCAAAAGATTTTAAATGTAATGTGTTGATGTGGGTGGGTTTAAACGAAACTAGGAAAGAAAATAAAGTAACTGAAATGAAGACAAAGTGCAATGAGCTTAAAAGGAAGATTGAACTGAGTCGTAAAAAAAGAAAATGAAAATAAGAGTAAAAATAGCTCCTTCTTTTAAGTTGAAAAAATAAAAATAAAAAAAATATAAAAAATAAATAAAACATTTTTCTAATGTAATTACCTAGCAAAAATTGATGTCAGAAAAGTCCGAAATACATTTTCCCTGGAAATAGACTCTCAGAATGCAATTTCGTTATACAAAATGGCAAGTAGATGATGACAAATTAGATAAAGTAAATTCAGGAACTTTATAAAGTGGCATAAGGACACGAGCGGAATATTACAGAGAGAAAAGTTAGTACCTACTATAATAAATGCAAAATCCGTTGAATAACGGATTAGGGACTTCTTCTTAGACAACTTTTTAAACTTTTACGGGGTGAAAAGTCTGCCGCAAACCGGAAGTAAACTTGCCTAAGGGTTACTAATATCTTTTATAGGATGATGTTGCTGAAGAGACTTTATGGATGCAGAGTGGATCAAAATGCACGTATATCTGTCATTTTAAATAAAATAATTCCCTCTAGTAATTCTCTCCTGACCTGAAACATTGAATTAGTCATTATTTACTTATATTTATATTTAAATTGATATATTGACACCTAAATTAATATACAGATTTGTTGAGAGGTATAAATATTAAGGTATAAATATAAATAAGTAATTCAATAAATTTAAATTGAAATATCAAGGAACCCAAATGGAATCCTCTGCCCTCTCGAGTGAATTATTGCTCATAAAAAATTTAAATAGCCCAGCAATTTGTCCAACAAGTTGACACAGGAAAATATTGATTTCTAGAGCGAAACAAGCGTTAACGCTTCCAAGCATATTCGTCAAATAATTGTTTTGATCTCACTGCTATAATTGCGTGATAATTGATAAGACGATCTCTACTAGACATTTTCAATTATTTCGCCCACTTATTACCCCCCATACTCTCAAAGTCCAGCTATTATTATATAATCAATTTAATCTTTCTGGATGAAAAATAAACCATTTGTTTGAATATCAGCACATTACTAACGATTATTAGAAACGCTTATATAAAATTAATTTAGTATTATCAAGGTGGCAACAAAATTCAATTTTTCAATTTCCCTGACTTTTCTCTGACTTTCAGACAAATTTCCCTGACAGAAAAGTATTAAAAACACGTATAAATTTTCAATAATAATACTATTGAAATTTTTCAAAAATTTCGTATAATATCACTTTGAATCTTTTGAAATTTAAAATTTAAATTCATAACATTTAACATTCGTAAAAATCTCTCGAATTCACAACAACATTTGAAAAGATCTCTTAAAATTCATTGAAATTTCTTGAAATTCTTAGAAACATCTTAAAATTCCACGAAATCCCTTCAAATTTGTTAATATTTCATGAGATCCCTTCAATTTTTACTAATCTTTTTAAAATTCCTCAAAATCCTTTGAAATACTTTAAATTCCTCAAAAAACTTCAAAATCTTTTAAAATTCCTAACAATCTCTTAAAATTTCCAGAAATCCTTTAAAATTCCATAAAACATTTTCAGAATCTCGTGAAATTTTTTTAAATTCCACGAGGAATTTTAAAATCCCTTAAAATACACTAAAATTTCTTTAAATTATTGAAAACCTATTGAAATCCCCTAAAATTCGCTGAAATCTTTTGAAATTCCTAAAAACATCTTTAAATATCTTAAAATTTCACTACAATATTTAAAATTTCATGAAATCCTTTACACTTATCTTACAAAATCTTTTACAAATCATAAAAATCTAGTGAAATTCTTTAACATTCCCTAAAGTGCATTAAAATCACTAAAAAAAAACTCTTGAAATAAAAACTCTCATAAAATCTTTTAAAAATCAAAAATGACTTGAAATTTTTTTAAATTCTATGAGGAGTATTAAAATTATTTAAAATCATTTAAATCCCTTAAAATACGTAAAAATCTTTCAAATTTTTGAAAAATTTCAAAATAATAATATAATAAAATAATAATAATTTCAATATAATAATAAAAAACTATTGAAGTAGAAAATCTAAAAAAATCTTTTAAAAATCAAAAATGAAGAAAATTTTTCAAATTCTATGAGAAATATTAAAATTCCTTAAAATCATTTTTAAAATGTGAAAATTACTTAAAATATTTACAACTTTCTTAAAATTCTTTAGAATTTCAAGAAAAACTTTTAAATCTCTTAAAATTCGTAAAGATCTATTCAAATTCTTGAAAATCTCCCGAAATTCCTTGAACTTCTAAAAAATTTTTTATAAATCATAAAAATTTTGTAAAATCTTTTAAAATTCCATGAGGAACATTAAAATTTCTTAAAATCACTTTAATGTAAAAAAAATTTCTTAAAATTCTTACAAGCTTTTTAAAATCAATTTAAATTCCACGAGAATATTTTCAATCCCTTGAAATCTCTTAAAATTCTTAAAAGTTTCTTTAAATCCTTTATAATTCCACAAAAAACTTTAGTAAAATCCCTTAAAATACGTAAAAATCTTTTAAAATTTTTTAAAACTTTTCAAATTTCCCTAAAATTCCGCAAAATATTTTAAAAATCATAAAAATCTTTTGACATTCTTTATAATTCCCATCAAATCCCTTAAAATCACTTTTAAGAGAATCAAAATTTCTTTAAATTTTTGCAAGCTTTTTAAAATCCTTCAAAATTACTCAAAGAACTTAGAAATTCCTTAATAATTCTTTAAATTTCCTAAACTTCCTTAAAAATCTCTTAAAATTTCATGAAGTCCTTTAAAATTCCACTAAATCTTTTAAATATTATACAAATCTCTTGTAAAATCTTAAAATTCACAAAAACCTCTCAAAATCCTTTAAAATTATTGAAATCTTTTGGAATCATTAGTAACCTAGAGAATCTCAGAGAATACCTGGAATTTATTTATAATCCTTCGAAATCTTAGGATAGTTTCTAAAATTTATTAAATAAATTATAAAACTTATATATATAGATATATATAATACGACAAAAATAACATAGTTAACGTAAATATAAATTTCTATTTTCCCTGACAACTACTCGCATTTCCCTGAAATTTCCCTGACTTCCCTGACAAATTTTTTTTCATTTGTCACTTTTTACTGATTCAAACTTCAAGAGAAGAAATAAAAATTTTCAAATATCTTGTTATTCATCATTTGTAAAAAGAGTATGATTAAAAGCATTTGAATTGTCGTCCCTAAAGCAAAGGAAATTGAAATTGACCTTAATTGCTAGTTCAACAAGTATTTCGAATTCGACTTAATTTGAAGTTCAAGCAGCATTCAATTAGTCAATATATCGAACTTGCTTTCTCTGTATTCATGACAACCCTAAATTACGAGGCAGACCACGAATTGCCTCTGATATCTATTATTTACAATTACGTTCTCATGGTGTCAACAAAATCAACCATCACTCTTCGACAATTATTCTTTCCCTTTTTTTTTACCCTTTTCCTGAGTGTCTTGTTGTTGACATTTATCACCCGTGACGTTGTAAACTTGTAGGTACTTTCGTCGCTCGAATGAAACCGCCTACTTCATATACGATAATTACCCCAAAAGGTCATGATTTACACGGACGAGAAGTAGTTAGTCCAATTGCTCTCTTTTCACTTATTTTAATTTCAATCTTATCATTAATAATAACAGGGTGGCCACAAGATTCAATTTTTCAATTTCCCTGACATTTCCCTGATTTTTCCCTGACTTTCAAACAAATTTCCCTGACAGAAAAGTATTAAAAATACGTATAAATTTATAATAATAATACTATTTAAATTTTTAAAAAATTTCGTATAATATCACTTTAAATAATTTGAAATTTAATATCACTTAACAATATTTAACATTCGTAAAAATCTCTCGAATTTACAAGAACTTTTGAAAAGATCTCTTAAAATTCATTGAAATTTCTTGAAATTCTTAGAAACATCTTAAAATTCCACGAAATCCCTTCAAATTTGTTAATATTTCATGAGATTCCTTCAATTTTCACTAATCTTTTTAAAATTCCTCAAAATCCTTTGAAATATGTACTTTAAGTTCCTCAAAAAACTTCAAAATCTTTTAAAATTCCTAAAAATCTCTTAAAATTTCCAGAAATCCTTTAAAATTCCATAAAAATTTTCAGCATCTCGTGAAATTCTTTAAAATTCCCTAAAGTGCATTAAAATCTATAAAAAAAAACTCTTGAAATAAGCAATCTCACAAAATCTTTTAAAAATAAAAAATGACTTGAAATTTTTTTAAATTCTATGAGGACTATTAAAATTCCTTAAAATCATTTTTAAAAAGTCAAAATTACTTACTATTTTTACAAGCTCCTTAAATTCCTTCAGAATTCCATGAAAAACATTAAAATCCCTTAAAATACGTAAAGATCTCTTAAAATTCTTGAAAGCCTCTTGAAATTCCTTAAACCTCTACAAAATCTTTAATAAATCATAAAAATTTTGTGAAATCCTTTAAAATTCCAGGAGGAAAATTTAAATTCTTTAAAATCACTTTAAAGTAATTAAAATTTCTTAAAATTTTTACAAGCTTTTTAAAATCCTTTTAAATTCCACGAGAATATTTATAATTCCTTAAAATATCTTAAAATTCTTACAGGTTTATTACTTCCTTTACAATTCCACGAAAAAATTTGAAATCCCATACATAAAAAAAACTTTTATAATTTTTGAAAACTTTTAAAAATTCCCTAAAATTCCACAAAAACTTTAGAAAATCATAAAAAGTCTCGTGAAATCCTTTAAAATTTCTCAAGGAACTTTAAAGTTCCATAAAATTCTTTAAATTCCTTAAACTTCCTTAAAAATCTCTTAAAATTTCATGAAGTCCTTTTAAAATTCACCTAAATCTTTTAAATATTATAAAAATCTCTTATAATCCTTTAAAATTCCTAAAAACTGCTTAAAAATTTTTTTAAATTCTATGAGGACTATTAAAATTCCTTAAAATCATTTTCAAAATGTCAAAATTACTTACAATTTTTACAAGCTTCTTAAAATCCTTTAGAATTAAAACAAAAAACTGTAAAATCCCTTAAAATACGTAAAGATTTCTTCAAATTCTTGAAAGCCTCTTGAAATTCCTCAAATTTCTACAAAATCTTTTATAAATCATGAAAATGCCTTGAAATCCTTTAAAATTCCATGAGGAAAATTTAAATTCTTTAAAATCACTTTAAAGTAATTAAATTTTCTTAAAATTCTTACAAGCTTTTTAAAATTCTTTTAAATTTCACGAGAATATTTATAATTCCTTAAAATCTCTTAAAATTCTTACAAGTTTCTTAAATTCCTTCATAATTCCACGAAAAACTTTTAATCCTTTAAAATACATAAAAAACATTTACAATTTTTGAAAACTTTTCAAAATTCTCTAAAATTCCACAAAATCTTTCGAAAATCATAAAAATCTCGTGAAATCCTTTAAAATTTCTCAAGGAAATTTAAAATTCCTTAAAATTCTTTAAATTCCCTAAACTTCCTTAAAAATCTCTTAATAATTCTATTTTCCCTGACAACTACTTGCATTTCCCTGATATTTCCCTGACTTCCCTGACATGTGGCCACCCTGAATAATAAACCTTTGATAAAAACCCACTCGCTCAATTTGCTAATTAAGTTTATAGAATCTGAATACTAGCTTTTTTTAGGACAAGCTTTTTTTAAGACAAGCTTTTTGTAGGACTACCTTTCCTTATGATTTAAAGGAACTTTTGGCATTTTCAAGTATTATGTCTTATGAAAAGGAGGCCAGGTTAATTTCGCAAAACCAATTTGCGATAATGGGAAAAATGTTAAAGAAATGCATAGAATCATTAAGGCGATTAAATTTTTTTTTCAATAAAGCAATTTCCTATGTTCCAATCAAAGATAATGACTCTTGTAACCTTATGTATAAAAAGCTGTTCTTCTGAAGAGTTTTTTTTGTCATTCTTTTCATATGGAAAGATATTGCATTAGATGATCATTAAAAGAAATAATGAAAATACGATCGAGAAGATTTAAATAGATTTTGTTGAAATAACGAAAGGGTGATTTTATCTAAGGATAAATCACTTTTATTATTGTGGAACTGCTTCAACTATTTCCAGGAAATAATGTTAATCAACTTAGATTATCTGAAAAGTGCAGGTTGACTTGACTTGACATGATTCACAAGGGAATAACAGTACAAGTATGTATATATAGTATATACTCGTACTTGTTTGTAAGTTTGATGAAGAGACAGTAAAGGGTTTTGTATATTCAGTTAAGTGCTTGAGCAACGATTCCAGGTGTATACCATATACTTAAACATTTTCAAAGTGTATGTTCAATGTCTATAATGTTCATTTGTTATCAAAGTCATCTTCATCAATTTATACACAGATTGGTTCATTAATTAATTGGTCTGCTGATTTCGAAGACTTTCGTGAAATTTTATGGGGTTTCAAGAGATTTGTATAATTTCTAAAATATTTTGTAAAGTTTTTAAGGATTTCATGGAATTTTAATAGATTTGTAAAGAATTTATGACATTTTACAGGATTCTAAAACTTATAGTGAAATTTTAAGGAATTTAAATATGTTTCTGGGAATTTCAAAATATTTCAGTGAATTTTAAGGGATTTCAATAAATTTCCAATAATTTTAAGAGATTTTGACGCATTGTAAGAGATATTAAAGTTCCTCGTGAAATTTTGAAGTATTTCAAGAGATTTCCAAAAAATTTTGTGGAATTTTGAAAGCTTGTAGGTTTTAAGAGATTTTTAGGAATTTGAAAATATTTTGAAGCTTTTTGAGGAATTTAAAGGATTTTAAATGATTTTGAGGAATTTTAAATCAATTAGTGAAAATTTAAAGGTTTTCTCGAATTTTAAAATGTTTCAAGGAATTTTAAGGGATTTTGACGATTTTCAATTTATTTTTACGAAATTGAAAATAATTTTAGAGTATTAAAAAGATTTCGTGGAATTTTAAAGGATTTCAAGTTTTTTTCTGAAATTTTAAAGGAATTCATGCAGTTTTAAGAGATTTTTAATAATTCTAAGGGATTTTAAGGGATTCTAAGCGTTTTGAAAGTTTTAGGAATTTTAAGAGGTTTCAACGAATTTTAGAGATTTTTAATACTTTCGTGAAATTTTAAGGGATTTCGAAAGGTTTGTAGGAGTTTTAAAGGGTTTTAAGGAGTTTTTAATGTTGTCCTGGAATTTCGAGGAATTTTTAGATATTTTAAAAGGTTTTTAAGAATTGCGAGGGATTTTATGGAATTTTATGAGATTTATAATAATTTAGTGTTTTCAAGAGATTTTTCTTATGTAAAATTTTAAAGGATTTCAAGAGGTTTGCAGGAGTTTTAAGGGGTTTCAAGGAATTTTTAATGTCCTGGAATTTCGAAGAATTTTAAGATATTTTAAAAGGTTTTTAAGAATTGCGAAGGATTTTATGGAATTTTAAGGGATTTCTAATAATTTTAACTGATTTCAAGAGATTTTTCTTAACTTTACCATAAAAGCTCTTATGAAATTGTAAAGGATTTCACGGAATTTGATGAGATTTCTAAATGCTTTTAACGGATTTTAATGGATATATAGGAAATAGAATTTTCAAAAGTTTCTAGGAAAGTTATCATCAAATTTTTATGGATTTAAAAAGATTTTTCTTGCTCCCCTACCCGAAAGTACGTGGTTCCTGGCTCGCTTTCGGTCCGGGAAGAGCGATTTCCGTGGTCTGCTAAATTCGCGCCGCGTTTGTTTTGTTTTTTTTGTGTCATATGTGTAACCTGTAAACGTTGCGTTAGCACGTGTGTTAGTGCAATTTATTTAATAAGAGTTCAATACGAGTGTTGCTAATTGTAAAAATGTTACACTCCTCATCTGAAGGATCTGTAGACGAAGATGAAGTATTGAGAAATTTTGAAGAAGAAGCAAAGATTATTCTGGCGTCAGAATCACTTCCCAAAAAGTCTGCAGATCGCTACTTGTTAGTCTACCAAACATACAAAAACTGGCGTAAAAATAATCAAAATTCTTTGTCCGACTCAGAAGAAAGTAACTTGATTGTATATTTCAATGAACTAAAACCAAAAGTGAAACCTCCATCACTATGGAGTACTTGGAGTATGTTGAAGAAAACATTGAATACACAAGAAAATATTGACATCAGTCGATTTTTAAAATTGAAAGATCTTATTAAAACCAATAACAAAGGTTACAAACCTAGGAAAGCTTTTACTTTCAAGTGGGATCAAATAATGAAATTTATGGAAAATGCTGTAGACAAAGACTATTTAGCAATTAAGGTAATATTTACTTGCGATTGGTTTCTTAACAGATTTTCTTTATTTTTATGCTCAAGGCAATTATAACTTTTATTAATCTTTGTAGGTCATACTAATATTTGGCATTTGTGGATGTTTACGCAGTGATGAAATTACCAATATGCAATTTGTTAATGTAGAAGACTTGGGTGCAAGATTTCTTGTAACAGTAGGTGATAATAAAAATGATTATCCAGGACAATTTAACATTGGAAAATTGTTTTATGACAAAGTAAATAATTACATCTCGTTGAGACTCGTACTCGACAAGCTATTGGAAGACACTGGATTGGAAGTGTGCCATCGAAAATTGCAAATTATTTAGAACTAGACAATCCACACAGGTACACTGGTCACTGCTTTCGACGCACAGCAGCTACTCTCCTCTCTGAATCTGGGGCAAACATGCAAATGATTAAGCAGCTTGGGAGGTGGCGTTCTGATATAATAGCACAAGGTTATATTGAAAATTCGCTGCATAACAGACAAATGATATATGATGGAATTGTTTAAAAAAACCCAACGACAAAGCCTATCACAAGTCCTGCCAAACTGCCATCTCGTCCACTCAAAGAATTTGTACCTCACATTGATAAGCCTTCAACCAGTACAGAAATATTCCAAGATGAAACTAACTATGAGTTGGATTGGTCTGATTTTGCTGATGATATGACAGTCCAAGATATACAGAAAAGTCCAGATGGAGCCAAAGTACAAAATTGTACAATAGTGAATGATAAGAGAATATTAGCACCATTAAAAAGCAATGAAACGTTATCAGTTCATAATCCGACTCACTTATTTTTGTTGAAACCACCTTTGAAAGTTCATTTCAATAACTCAACTGCTCAACCACCATTACCCAAAAAGAGAAAGAATTGCATAGACGAAAATACTAATGACTGGTCTTATGCATTTGGTGAAAAAAATATCAAATTTGATAATTGCACATTCAATAACTGTGTTTTTAATATTTCCTCAAGTAAATGTAATAAAGAAAATGATTCTTAAAGATAAGAAGTTTGTTATGTTAGTATTAATGTAACAAATATTTATATTATTGAATTGTATTATTAAAACTTCAAATAACTTATTGAAATAAAGCCAAATAAAATAAAGAACGTTTTTCTTACTAATAAAATTAATTAATTTAACAAAGTAGATATTGATGCTTTTTACTTTTTTCATACGTTTTTGAAGGCCGCCCCCGGCCAGTAACGCCTCGTCTGCGGCTCGGCCTTACAAATGCCGGGCGGCCAATTAATTATTAACGCACTTTCGGCTGGAGATCAAGAAAAATAGTATACGACACTCGGCCAGAAAGTTGGATGCCCTGGCGTGTGTGATATGAAGGCCTCGGCTTTCATATCACACACGCCAGGAAATACAACTTTCTGGCCATGGGTCGTAATATACTATTTCTGATTTTTCAAAAATGTTATTGAATTTTTAAGCGTTTCATGAAATTTTTTAGGGATTTCTAAGAATTTTATGAGATTTATAACAATTTTAAGGATTTTTAAGAATTTTTCCCAAATAAGAGATAATAAAAGGAAAAAAAAATGAATAAGTAAATAAATATAAATATTTTTAAATATTTTTCTTATAAAAATCTTATAAAAAAATATATTGGAAAATTTAATAATTTGTACATTGTTCACAAAAACGGAAAAATATATTTCTAGGAATTTTAAACAGGTTTTCATGAAAATTATTATTAAACTACATTTTATGATTATATTATTTTCATAATTTTTAATAACTAGAGATTTAAAGAGATTGTAAAGATTACAAGAGTTTTTAGTAATTTCAGTCAATTTTGAGAGGTTTAACAAATTTTAAAGAACACTAAAACATTTTTTATTGCCCAATTACTTCAAAATTTTGAAACTTTTTTGAATGTTTTGAAATTCCTTAAAATCACTTAAAATCTTTAGAAATCCTTTGTCATGTTTTAATAACTCGGAAATTTCTTATAAATTCCTTAATTTTATCATATTCTTTTAAAATCCTTTGACATTTGTGAACTTCATTAAAAATCCCTTACTATATTTACAAATATTTTTAAATAATTGAAAGTCTTTTAAGCTATAAGCGCATACGATATTAAAACACGTACTTATTTCACGAGGATATTTAAAATCCTTTAAAATCTTTTAAAATCCCATGAAATACTTTAAAATTTCACAAAATCTTTAAAAAATCAAAAATAACTGGAAATTTTTCTTAATTGGATGGGGAATATTAAAATCATTTTAAAAATGTCAACTTTTTTTTTAAGTTTTTACAAACTTCTTAAAATCCTTTATAATTCCACGAAAAACTTTAAAATTTCTTTAAATTTTTGACAATCTCTTCAAATTCCTTACAATTCCACAAAATTATTGGAAACCTATTGAAATTCCTTAAAAGCTGAAATCTTTTGAAATTCTTAGACACATCTTTAAATTTCTTAAAATTCCACTACAATATTTAAAATTCCATGAAATCCTTTACAATTATTTTACAAAATCTTTTGCAAGTCATACAAATCTCGTGATATTTTTTTAAATTCCCTAAAGTGCATTAAAATCTCTAAAAAACAAAGGTGTTGAAATAAAAAATCTCACAAAATCTTTTAAAAATCAAAAATGACGAAATTTTTCAAAATTCTATGAGAACTATTAAAATTCCACAAAATCATTTTTAATATGTCAAAATTACTTAAAATTTTTACAAGTTTCTTAAAATCCTTTAGAATTCCACGAAAAACTGTAAAATCCCTTAAAATACGTAAAGATTTCTTCAAATTCTTGAAAGCCTCTTGAAATTCCCTAAAATTCCATAAAAAATTTTAAAAATCATAAAAATCTCGTGAAATTTTTTTAAATTCTATGAGGAACATTAAAATTATGCAAAATTATTTAAAAATAATAAAAATTCCTTTAAAATTCTTACAAGCTTTTTAAAATCCTTTTAAATTCCACGAGAATATTTATAATTCCTTAAAATCTCTTAACACTCTTACAAGTTTCTTAAAATCCTTTATAATTTAATTACACGAAAAATTTCTAAATCCCTTAAAATACATAAAGAAAACTTTCAAAATTTTTGAAAACTTAAAAATTCTCTAAAATTACACAAAATATTTAAAAAATCATAAAAACTTCATGAAATCCTTTAAAATTCCATGAGGAATATTAAAATCCCTTAAAATCACTTTTAAAAGAATCAAAATTTCTTAAAATTTTTGCAAGCTTTTTAAAATCCTTTAAAATTACTCAAGGAACTTAAAAATTCCTTAAAATTCTTTGAATTCCATAAACTTCCTTAAAAATCTCTTAAAATTTCATGAAGTCTTTTAAAATTCCATGAAATCCTGTAAATATTATAAAAATCTCTTGTCATCCCTTTAAATTACTAGAAACCTCTTATATTTTCTTAAAATTATTGAAAATCTCTTAAAATCAGAAATCCATAGAATCTCTAAGAATGCCTGGAAATTCTTTATAATTCTTCGAAATCCTTGGAAATCTTCTAAAATCTGTTAAACTATAAATTATTATTATTATTATTATTATTATTATTATTATTATTAATAGATTAGTACTTTATCGCAGGATTGATAAAAAAAAGTCTGGTTTTTCCTAAATGTCATAATCTCATTCTAAATTAGCAATAAATTGACTAATTGAATTAGTGTTCTTATATTTCCCTATTCTTCTACCAAAGTTAAAAAAACACCTCTTTTAAAAAAAAATGAATGCTCAAGTTCAGATTTTTAATTAAAACAAAAAAAAAAAAAATGAATCATTTCATGGATACTTTTAAACATTCTATTTCTAGACTTAAACTCTGCTTGTAAATCAAAAAAGAAGAAAGAAAAAAAAATAAAAAGAAGTCAATAATAATTCTTCTATAAAAGTAGAAAATCAAATTTAAAGAGAAAAAGTTTGAAAAAGATTTTCCCACGTTGAGAAAATATCTAGAGAAAAATAAGAAGAAAGTTAAGCTTTGATTAAAGATGGTTTCAAAAGAATACGTTTTCGCTGTTAGTATACATAAATGTGTGCAGTAAACACTCCTTTAAAGTGGTCGTTCTGGCATTTCACCGATTACACTCAGTACCTTGAAACAATATTTCAGACCAGTTGGCGCTCACAAAACCTAGAAAATAAATTAAAAGATTTTCGCCTACTTATATACACACCAAAAGTTTTATCATTTTAAAACTATTAAATTATTTTAACGTTATAAAATTGACACTCCTACTATAAAATACCCAAATTTTTTAAATTAAAAAAATTTTTTTCAATCGTTTGGTGATCAAATGAAATAAAATCATTTGATTTTGTTGATCAACTTTCGAAGTTTGATGGTCAAACTGCAAAAATACTTAAAAATTAAAATTCAGTCAAAATATTGACCAAAGAACGTTAAAATTTTGCCACTAAATACCAACAAATGACGGTGATTACTTTCACCTTCTTGTAATTCATAACTTTGAATACGTCAGTAATTTTATTTCATCTAATATGAATTTTCGTAGCTCTGTACGCGGAATAATTTCATTAAAGGGGTTTATAATTAAATAATAAATTTGTTGAAACAGAAGTAAGTTAATTAAGGTACAAAATGTGAAAGTGCTTACTTTAATGCATACATCTCCTCTTTGATACTAAAATATGTTTATGCGTGTACATTAATATACAATATATATTAAAATGAAAGTTCTAATTATATTATTATTAATATTATTATTATTATTATTAATATAATTAGAACTTTCATTTTAGTAAAATATATACAGCATATAATGAATTTGAATTCTGAAGTTTCTTAAGGCCATGTAAGACTTACCCGATCCCTACCTTATCGACATTTTTTTTCTCTGCAACCTTACTTGTACATTTATTGAAATATCAAATTGAAAATTTCTAAAATTAAAGAAAATATGCTAAGGTATGTTTATCTAGTATTAAATTTTTGTAAAAATAAAAAAAAATTTCAAAATTTTTTTTTTATAAATGTCAATATTTAGGACCAAATAAACGTACCTTAATTCTTTAGCTGCAATTTTAGAAATTTTCAATTTGATATCTCAATAAATGTAGAAGTAGCGTTGCAGATAAAAAATGTCGGTAAGGTAGGGATCGGGTAAGTCTTACATGGCCTTAAGGGCATGTGATATTTTACCATAAGAGCAAATTAGTTATACCGATTATACGTTCATAATAATAAATATTTTTAGTATATAAGAGTCAGTAAACCGTCGTCTCATTTAAACGAAGGTTTATTGACTCTTATTAGCTAAAAATATTTATTATTACGAATGTATAATTGGTATAACTAATTTGCTCTTATGGTAAAGTATCACATGTCCTTAAGAGCATTGGTTAAAGCTGAGAGGCTTTTTAAACCAATAAACTATCGAGAAATAGTTTCTTCCAGAATATATACTTCTGAAAGTGTAATAGTAATAAAATTAGTAAACGTGGTCACTGAGTGAAGTGCTCGTTCTACTTCGATTATAAATTTAGGACCCTCGCACTTTCCTGTTTGACGTAATTATTCGACGAGGGCCACTGCAGACTCAAGTCACATCCATTAAAAGGGAAACCTTAGTCAATTTGTGGGTGTATTTTTTGAGGTGAAACCAATAACATAATTATTATTTTAAGGAAGAAGTGAACAATTCCTTAAAACTATGTTTTGGCCGCTACATTTTTAATAACCTTTTTTATAATTTTTTTTACTCGTTCTAAATAAAATATTTGGGGTTTTAATAACTCAAAAACAATGAATCAATTATTTACGCCTACTAGCAACGCAAATATGATGTTAAAAATCTGCCCGCTTCGCGGGCACATTCTCATCGCGCGCTTCGCTCGCAAAAATGAGCGCGCCTACGGCGCGCGGGGGG
>CAJFCO010018479.1:310202-330368 GCA_904066015.1 Synergus gifuensis
GCGCGCAACACGGAGCGCGAAGCGAGCCGCGCGCGAAGCGCGCGATGAGAATGTGCCCGCGAAGCGGGCAGATTTTTTAATTTAATTTTTCTAATTTAATGTAATTTTTTTATTTTCTCTTTTCTAATGAGACCTAAATACAAGGTTGCAAAAATGATAAATTATCCATTCAATTAATAATTACATAAAAGAAGTTGTAATTGTGGTATCCTCGGAATAATTAATAATTACAAAGGAAAAATGGAAATTAAATTCAAAATAATTAATAAATACACAATAAAATGATAATTATGTTGTAATTAATTACGTAATATGTATAATTAATTAATACTGTAATTAATTGCAATATAATTACAATTTTCTTGTCAGGGTGGCCACAAGATTCAATTTTTTCATTTCCCTGACATTTTCCTGACTTTCAGACAAATTTCCCTGACAGAAAAGTATTAAAAATACGTATAAATTTTCAATAATAATACTATTGAAATTTTTCAAAAATTTCGTATAATATCACTTTAAATATTTTAAAATCACTTCAAAATACTTAAAATTCGTCAAAATCTCTAAGATTCAAGGCAAACTTGGAAGTCTCTTAAAATTCATTGAAATTTGTTGAAATTCCTAGAAACATCTTAAAATTCGACGAAATCCCTTCAAATTTGTTAATATTTCATGAGATCCCTTCAATTTTCATTAATCTTTTTAAAATTCCTCAAAATTCTTTCAAATACTTTACATTCCAAGAAAAACTTTTAAATCTTTTAAAATTCCTAAAAATCTCTTTAAATTTCCTGTAATCCTTTAAAATTCCATAAAACATTTTTAGAAGCTCGTGAAATATTTTTAAATTCCACGAGGAATTTTGAAATCTTTTAAAATGGACAAAAATTTCTTTAAATTATTGGAAACCTATTGAAATCCCTTAAAATTCGCTGAAATCTTTTGAAATTCCTAAAAAAATCTTTAAATGTCTTAAAACTCCACTATACAATATTTAAATTTTCATGAAATCCTTCACAATTATTTTTCAAAATCGTCTACAAATCATAAAAACCTCGTGAAATTCTTTAAAATTCCCTAAAATGAATTAAAATCTTTAAAAAAAAAACTCTTGAAATAAAAAATCTCATAAAATCTTTTAAAAGATTTTGTGGAATTTTACAAAATTTCAAAAGATTTTTAAGAATTATAAAAAATTTGAAGAAATTCGGAAGAGTTTTAAGAAATTTTAAGGGATTAGAAATATTCTCGTAGA
The DNA here is from genome assembly GCA_904066015.1 of Synergus gifuensis. NCBI lineage: Eukaryota > Metazoa > Arthropoda > Insecta > Hymenoptera > Cynipidae > Synergus > Synergus gifuensis. Next base: position 311,458 of record CAJFCO010018479.1, read on the forward strand.
ATTTTAAAGGATTTTGAAAGACTTCTAAGATTTTTTGATTTTTTTAAAGTGATTTTAAGGGATTTGATTAAAATTTTAAAGAATTTCACAAGATTTTTATGATTTATAAAAGATTTTGTAACATTTTATGGAATTTCAAGAATTTTAAGAGATCTTTACGTATATTGAGGGATTTTAAAGTTTTTCGTGGAATTGTAAAGAATTTTAAGAAGATTGTAAAAATTTCCAGATTAAAATTCCATGAAAAATAAAAATCCTTGGAAACAAAAACCTCACAAAATCTTCAAAAATCAAAAATAATTTTTGAAATTTTTTATTAATTCCACGAGGAATATTTAAATTCCTTAAAATCATTTTAAAAATGACAAAAGTTCTTAAAATTTTTACAACCTTCTTAAAATTCTTTACAATTCCACGAAAAACTTTAAAACCTTTTAAAATACATAAAGATCTCTTAAAATTCTTACAAACTTTTTAAAATCATTAAAAATTCCTCAAAATCTTTTAAAAATCTCTTGAAATATTTCAAAATTCCACTAGGAACTTTAATATCTCTTAAAATGAGTCAAAATCTCTTAAAATTCTTGAATACTTATTGAAATCTATTAAAATTCCATGAAATCTTTTACAATTTTACAAAAATTTTTTACGAATCATATAAATCTCTCTCCTTTAAAAATCAAAAATAATTAAAAAATTTTTTTTAATTCCTCGAGGAATATTTAAATTCCTTAAAAGCATCTTAAAATTGACAAAATTTCTTTAAATTTTTACAAGCTTTTTAAAATTCTTCAAAACTTCTTGAAATTCCATAAAATTCTACAAAATCTTTCATAAATCATAAAAAATCTTGTAAAGATTCCTTAAAATTTCAATCAATCAATTAATAAAAAACAATCAACCAAAAAAAAATAATTTTTTTTAATCCCTTCGAATCACTTAAAAAAATCAAAATTTCTTAACATTCTTACAAGCCTTTTAAAATCCTTTAAAATACCACAAGAATATTTATAATACTTAAAATTTCTTAAAACTCTTCCAAGTTTCTTAAAATCCTTCATAATTCCATGAAAAACTTTTAAATCCTTTAAAACACGTAAATATCTAGAAAAATCTCTGAAAATTTCATGAATTTTAAATTTAACGAATTTCATGAATTTTGAATTAAATTTCTAAAATTTTAAATTTCTAAAATCTGTTAAATAAACTACAAAATCTATATATGCAATACGACATAAATAACATAGTTAGTATAAATATCAATTTCTACTTTCCCTGACAACTACTCGCATTTTCCTGACATTTCCCTGACTTCCCTGACTTGTGGCCACCCTGCTTGTGTAATTATTAATTATTTCGAATGTAATTTCCATTTTTCTCTTGTAATTATTAATTATTTTCAGTATCATTATAATTTTCCTATTTCATTTATAATTACTCCAGTAATATAACTACAGATATAAGTAATTCCTTTCAACCCTGCCTAAATAACATTTTCCAAAAGACTTTTATAAAATCCCAATTTAATTCATATAAATTATAAATTTTGCTCACCGATCTGCGGTACGTCGTACTGCCTATTCCCTCTAGCCGATCTGAGCATAAATTGCGAAGCAATGCTTGCACCACCAGGTATCGAAGGAAGTTGTTGCTGGGTCTGCGATGGTGGTCCTTGCGCCTCCCGATGTCCAGAAGAAGCCATATTCCTCTTCCCTAAAGATTTATCCACCTCCAGGTTCATCGAACTCGACCCAACTCCCTTTCCCTGAGCCTTTCTGCTCAAAACCACCTCATCCTCCGATGATGGATGTCCACTCTCCTTAAACGACGACGACAACGACGACGACGACGATTTCGCGACGGCAGACCTATCATCGAAACGATTGTCGAGGATAAATTGATTCGTGACAATAGGAGCCTCTACATAGTCATAAATTTCCAACTCAGCTCCTCCTCTTCTCTCCTTAAAATCCGGTCGCTTTCTGGTGCGATGCTGGCCAAAAAAAGGCGCCTCCTCATACACAAATGGCACCACTTCCCTCTTCGCATCATGATTCTGATGCACATTCTTCAGGACGGTGGAGAACAAGTCATCCAACAACTCATTCTCATTTCTCGCCGACTCCACGATTCCCTCATTACCCAAGTCACTTGTCGAGGATCGCGGAATACTTTCCAACTGATCATCATAAACAAACCAATCGCGCACGGCATTTCTCAGGGAGTCGTCGTACCGATACGACCTGAGATGTAGGGCATTTCCATCCACAGAGTCTAAATTACTCACAAGTCCCACCATCTTCTCGTGATTTTGATTTCTTTTTTGCTCCTGCACTACGCTCACTGGCCGATTACCCAAGGCCAAAGCCAGCCCCAGTCCCACGTAACTGAGGAGCCAGAGCATTCGATTCGTCATTTTACGAAGTGCAAACTCTTCTCTACTTTTCTAGTTTTCGTCACTTGTCCTTTTCTCTATTTTTCCGTTTCTATTTTCCCGTTTTTCAGCTGATCAGTCTATAAAGTCGATTGCGTTAGGCCGAAGTTTTGACACACTTTATACACGATTGACGAGTACAAGGAAGGATAGAGTGAACAGGTAAGATAAGTGGATTGAGGAAAAAAAGTGGTTGGTTGGTTCCTAATTCTTTCTTGGATTAGGAAAACTCTCCGTATCTTCTTCTAATGAGTATCGTTAGCTTCTTCAGATTTGATTGACTGCGATGTTGTCCGGGAGAAAAGCGTTAGGCCCTTTCAGTGCTCTCCCCACGAGAACGCACGTCCTTCTCTTTCGAGGCAGAAGTGCAGAGTGCTGTCCTGAAATCAGGTGGTTCGATTACAACGTGAGGTGCATGCTATAATAACTCGAAGGTGCTCTAGTGCCAGTGCCGGATGACCAAAGGTACTCAATTACTCATATAACGAAGGTGTTCAGGTGCTCAGTGCAAACAACACTTAACTTAATCAGTGCCACATAGAAATGTTCGCTAAAAGTGCATAACAGGTTCAACATTTTCAAGTTCAATAACATCTTTAATAAATATACGTACATTATAAATATATATAATATATTATATATTAGATATATATTCTATATTATATATTAGATATATATAAAGATATATATATATTAACTCCTCGCTCAAACCATCTCACTCTCTCCGTCCCTCTCACTCTCACTCTTCGCGTCCTTATCATTTTGAGAGCTTCCACAGCAACAGTTTGTAATCCTAATTCTCTCTTGTAAAACGATCAGCGTACCAAGAAATACTCCGAAAAATACGCGGTTCTTAATTAGGCATCCGATTGGGCGGAATGTGGTAGGTATATCTCTTAACTAAATATACTCTGTTTTATATCGTGCAAAAAAGCGTGCTTCAACAAGTATAAAACTGTGCGCTTGTGTTTCTAAGGCTTAGGTTGGTGGTTTTTTTTGTATTATGTTGTTTTTTTTTCTTTCTTTACCGCGAAAGGTGCTTACAGGTAACCCTTAATTATCCCGGCTCGTCTGTCGCCGATAAAAACCGTGCAAAAGGAAAAACTCGAAATATTAGAAGTTTTTCAAGTTTTTGACTAACGACTATAAGAACCTTGGGGAACAACGATGACAACAATGACCACGATAACAAACTTTGAACTTGAAAGAGCAGCACAAACTTTGAACTTGAAGGAGCTGCACAAACTTTGAACTTGAAGAAGCTGCACAAACTTTGAACTTGAAGGAGCAGCACAAACTTTGAACTTGAATGAGCTGCACAAACTTTGAACTTGAAGGAGCTGCACAAACTTTGAACTTGAAAGAGCAGCACAAAATTTGAACTTGAATTGGCTGCACAAACTTTGAACTTGAGAGAGGAGCACAAACTTTGAACTTGAAAGAGGAGCACAAACTTGAAAATGCCTCCTAGATCAGGTGCTTTCGAGTGACTTTGGTTTATAGACTGGTTCGCAGTATATAGTATGTAGAGTATCAACAGGTGCTCCAAAAGGTAGGTAAAAAATAGTCGGTTGCAAAAAATGTGTAAGAGTCGGTCAGTCGACAATTTAACAAACAGTTAACGATGACGCGAATGCAGACAAGGTAACAAGAGTGCAAGTTCTCGATGTCATTGGGAATACTTGCTTCTATTGCGACTTGCGACGCCTGATTTTGTCCGTCCACTTCCTCCTCCTCCACCTCCACCTTCTTCTTTTCTTCCCCGTCTTCTCCTTCGTCTTATAATATTAATATTAATATTATCCTTGCCCTCTTCTTCGTTTCACTCGTGCCCTTCCTTCATCCAACTCATTTTACCATGAACCAACCCTTTCATCAAAAACCGTTACTCCTTTTCCTTCAACAACCGAATTCCTTCCTTCCTTCCTTTATATCTGTTAACGCAACAACACTCTCTCGTGCTCTCTCTCCCTCTCTTTCTCTCTCGCTCTGAATTCCTCCTCAGACACTCTTCACTTCGCACTTGGAAACACAAACTCCCGAAGCGATTTCACAGTAAGTGGAGGCAAAACTTGGCGCACTTGACAAATCTTCGAGGCTACCGATATTTTGAACGAGTCAGTCAGATAGCGGAGTCACGGGTGATTTTGGCAAGGGGCAAATTCAAGAGAGAAAGATAGAGAAGGTAGAGACAGAGAAGGGAGAATATCGAGAGAGAGAGAGAGAGAGAGAGAGAGAGAAAGAGAGAGAGAGAAAGAGAGAGAGAGAAGGTGTGGGAGAGATGTGTGCGTGCAAAAATGTGCTGTGCTGACGTTGTGTGTGCTCACACCCTTTCGGCAATCATCGACGAAAGCGGCGGCGACGTCGGTGGTACAAGTTCCATGGCCGGTCTTGGTGGAATCATGATGAGACTTCTCTTGAGAAAAAAGTAACCGAATGTCGCGCTATCCACTGGAGAAGTTGACCACTGGAGAAGTTGACTACTGGAGAAGTTGACAACTGGAGAAATTGACCACTGAATAAATTGACCGGATCAAGTAGAAAAAAAACCGGAACAATGTGACCGGATTAAAAATTGAGGGGATGAGGGAGAGTTGAAAACACTTTAGTTTAGCATTGTAGGGAAAAAACAGTGTGACCGTATGACCACCGATTGATCTATTAGTGGTGTCTTGCCGTGTCTACCGGTTACGGATGACGGTTAGCTTCTAGGAGTGTGCAGCTGGGCTGGAGCGGCTGGAGCCGAGGAGCAGTATAGCGGCGGCGGAATCAGCGCCGAGAGGAGGTGGCGACCGTGGAGGTTGCTTCTTTGGCTCGTGAGGATGGGGGCAGGAGGGCTTGGGGCGGTGGGTTAGTTTAGCGAGTGAGCTGGCTGGCGCCCTCACCAGAACTAACTCCCACGCTGCGCGGCACAAAGCACCATTTTAATACGGCGCACATCCCCCTACATTCAAACCCCCACTTGGTTGGCGACAGTAAAACCATCCCTCCGACCTCTCCTTCACCCCGAACCCACTCCCGTGGCACCCACCGTCAAGATACTCTCCCGCACGTTGTGGTTGCCTAACTACGTGAGCTGCTACGGCTACATTCATAAAACTAGCGGCTCATGTTGGAGACGTTGAGGCGCTACGATGGGTGGCTTGTGGGGTGTCGAGGATTTTTCCTCTAGAACAATCCTCTTGGTAAGATTCCAGAGAGAGTAAGAGCAGACGCATTGACTTTAAGAAGAGAAGAGTTGAGTTCAGTTCAGTTCAGTTGATGATGTTGAATTGAGTTGATGATTGTTTAATTAAGTTGATGATGTCGAATTAAGTTGATGATGTTGAATTATGATGATGATGTTGAATTAAGTTGATGATGTCGAATTAAGTTGATGATGTTCAATTAAGGTTTTTGCAAATTACCTCGATAAACGAAACGCTCCAAGTCACAAAGGTCCGATTCATGTTGAACATCTAAAGAAAATTAATAATAATTTTAAAAAATTATTGAATTCATATTGGTCTATCAATTAAAGGACACCTGAAAGCACATTTTCTGATTTCATTTAAAAAATCCAAAAACTGACCAACCGAGCCTCCAGGGGACTTAGTCTTTGTACGAGAAAATTTTCTGTAGGTATATAACTTTATTAGATCTGGTTAAAATACGTTGTTCTAAACATCAATGGCTTTGGCAGGAACTAGGATCTTTTTTTGACAAGGTGTCCCTTTTTAATCTATCATCCCAAATATTTTCTAAAATACTCAATCTAGAAAAATATTTTTCAGACAAAAGTTGTTCAAAACAGAGGGGGACATTTAGCGGTACTATTAATTTTGATCTTGGTAAATTTTCAAGGTCAATTGAAGGTCAAGACCATTTTTTAAATGGTAACCCATATTTTTGACTGCGGATTTAAAAAGAGCACTATTTTGGTCACTATTTCAACGTGAAATTTTTGCTCTTTTTAAATTTCAGGAATCTCTATAAGTTTCATAAAATTCTTTAATGTTCCTTTAACATCCTCCAAATTTGATGAAATTCGTTCAAATTTCGTAAAAGAACATTATATTCCTTAAAATTACTGAAAATTATTCAAAATTTTATATTTCGTTAAATTTTTTTTTAATTTTTGAAAATTCAATGAATTCAAAAATTCTTTAAAATTTCTGAAAATAAAAGTCCTCAAAATTACTTATACCTTCTTAAATACCATAAAATCTCATAAAATTACTTAAAATCCCATGAAATCTCGAAAATCCTTTGAAAGTCCTTAAAATTACTTAATATCCCATACAATATCTTGAAATCCCTTTAGCAGTCTTCAACATCTGGTGAAATTCCTTTAAATTTCGTAAAATCACTTGATATTCCTTAAAATCCCACAACCCATTTTTATATCCCTTAAAATTAATTCAAATTACTCAAAATTCCATGGAATCTCATTAACTTTTTTTTTTAATTCTTGCAAATCCAATGAAATCTCACCGAATTCCTTTAAAATTCCTGATAATAAAAGTCCTTAAAAATTATTTAATATCTCATACAATATCTTTAAAATCCCTTAAAATTACTTAAAATCTCATGAAATCCCTTGTCCTTAAAATTACTTAATCTCCCATAAAATATCTTAAAATCTTAATAAATTTCATAAAACTCTTTTTGAATTCCATACTATTATTCAAAATTCCATGAAATAAAAAGTTGAAAAGTCAATTTTCAAGGTCAAATGAAGATCAAGATCCTTTTTTTAAATGGAAACACCTATTTTTGACTGTGGATTTGAAAAGAGCGGAAAATTTCATGTTCAAATAGTGATCTTAGAAAATTTTAAAATCGAGGTCAAATGGTTAAAAAAAATGGTCCCATTTTGATTTTTCAGTCGAAATATCTCTTAAAATACTTCAACTAGAAAAAAATTGATCAAACAAAAATTGTACAGAAAGAGGGGGAAATTTAACGGTTTTATCCATTTTGACCTTGAGGTCAATTTTCAATGTCAGTTGAAGGTCAAGACTATTTTTCAAATGGCAACCTCTATTTTTATGAAACTGAAGTTTCAAACGTTAGGTGGATGAAACTCTTTTGGGCTTTTTTGGACATTAAATGGAGCCATTTGGAACGATAAAATTTTAGGTCTCGAAGTTCGGGGAATTACAATGGTTTTTTTTTGTACTTAGGGGTTGATTTTGTGGGTGAACCTAGGGGGTTTAGTGGATGAAACGATTTTGGGCTTCTTTTGACATTAAATTGACCCATTTGGAACGATAAAATTTTACGTCACGAAGTTAGGGAAATCACAATGATTTTTTTGTATTTAGGGGTTGATTTTGAGGGTGAACCTAAGGGGTTATGTGGATGAAACTGTTTTTGACTTCTTTAGACATTAAATGGATCCATTTGGAACGATAAAATTTTAGGTCTAGAAGTTAGGAGAATTAAAATGATTTTTTTTGTACTTAGGGATTGATTTTGAGGGTAAACCTAGGGTTTTAGGTGGATGAAACTATTTTGAGCTTCCTTGGGCATTAAATGGAACTATTTAAAAGAATACAATTTTAGGTCTTGAAGTTTGGGGCATTGCTATGATTGTTTTTGTACTTAGGGGATGATTTGGGGGTGATCCTTGTGGGGTAGGGGGTTGAAACTGTTTTGTGTGTCTTTTGTTATCGAATGGAACCATTTAGAGTAATCAGATTTTAGGTTTCGTCGTTTTTACAAAAAAAAATAACTTTTCGTTGACTTAAAGGTTTGAAACTTCAGTTTCATAAAAATAGTGGTTGCCATTTAAAAATAGTCTTGACCTTCAACTGACATTGAAAATTGACCTCAAGGTCAAAATGGATAAAACCGTTAAATTTCCCCCTCTTTCTGTACAATTTTTGTTTGATCCATTTTTTTCTAGTTGAAGTATTTTAAGAGATATTTCGACTGAAAAATCAAAATAGGACCATTTTTTTTAACCATTTGACCTCGATTTTTAAATTTTCTAAGATCACTATTTGAAAATGAAATTTTCCACTCTTTTCAAATCGACAGTCAAAAATAGGTGTTTCTATTTTAAAAAAAGGGTGCTGATCTTCATTTGACCTTGAAAATTGACTTTTCAACTTTTTATTTAATGGAATTTTGAATAATATTAAGAAATTTAAAAGGGTTTTATGAAATTTATTGAGATTTTAAAGATATTAAGTGATTTCACGGTATTTTGAGGAATTTTATAAAATTTTAAGAGATTTTAAGATATTTTACGGGATATTAAGTAATTTTAAAGATAAGGGATTTCATGAGATTTTAAGTAATTGAAGGGATTTTAAAGATATTGTATGAGATATTAAATAATTTTAAGAATTTTTATTAGCAGAAATTTTAGAGATTCGGTGAGATTTCATTGGATTTGCAAGAATTTAAAAAAAATGTTAATGAGATTCCATGCAATTTTGAGTAATTTGAATTAATTTTAAGGGATATAAAAATAGTTTGTGGGATTTTAAGTAATTTTAAGGAATATCAAGGAATATCAAGTGATTTTATGAAATTTAAAGGAATTTCATCAGATGTTGAAGACTGTAAGATTTCAAAATATTGTTTTGGATATTAAGTAATTTTAAGGACTTTCAGAGGATTTTCGAGATTTAATCGGATTTTCAGGAATTTCAAGAGATTTCATGGGATTTTAAGTAATTTTATGAGATTTTATGGTATTTTAGAAGGTATAAGTAATTTTAAGGACTTTTATTTTCAGAAATTTTAAGGGATTCAATCAGATTTCATTGGGTCTTCTAGAAAAAAAAAAAAATAAAATAAAATAAATAAAAACATTTTTAAAAAAATAATAATACAAAAATTTAACGAGATTTCATCGAATTTTCAGTAATTTTAAGGAATATCATATATTTTTACGAAATTGGAAAAAATTTCATCACATTTTGAAGGATGTTAAAGGGACTTCAGAGAATTTTATGAAACTTATAGAGATTTCTGGAATTAGACAAAAAAATTACAAGTTTTTATAATTCAAAAATCAACAATTCTAAATTATTTCGTATAATTTTGAAATCCTTTGATTTAAAATTGTTTAAGATCCTCTGAATCTTTTTTTTAGCAAAAGGTGTGCAAAAACAAGAAATTAATCAGTAATTAAATTAAATAAAAATTAAATTAATTAGTATTATAGTTGCTAGTATTATTAAAAAGACATTTTTTACAGTTTTAGATATAAATAATAACATATCAAAAAGTTCAAACGATTACATTTTATTTTCTTATTAAAAAAATTCCGAAAACAGTTTTTAAAAAAGTGTAAGTTACCAGACCACCCCCCTTAAGTTGATGATGTTGAATTAAGTTGATGATGATGTTGAGTTCAATTGAGTTGAGTTGAATTGAAGAAGACAAGTTGTATATGCTTTTCGCGTGGACAGCACAATTGAATTTGGGAAGTAAATTGGCTGTGGGAACTGGGAAGGGAAAATTGGATATGAAAAGGTAAAGTGGCCTCACGGAGGTAAATGTAGTAAATAAATCCAGCCCTAACAGGAAGGGGGGCTGGATTTACGTGAGGCTGGCAGAGCAAAGATCTTCAGCAGAACATGTAAAAATCATTTGTTCTCTGTAGACGCCATCTTATCATAGTACAAGGGAAAAAGTGGATTTTCAAACCATTGAATTACAAATATATTCAAAAAAAAATTTTATAAAGTAGAAATAGAATTAAAAAAAGAGTAGAAAAAAAATCGATTTTTCGATAAAATACAAAAAATTCTCGATTTAAAACATTTTTATGATATTTACGATTTTAATGAGTTTTCTACTAATAATTTTAATGGATTTTAAAAGATGTAAAAGGACTTTTAATTTTATAGTTAAATTCAAAGAATTTCCAGAAGTTTCTGGGAATTTTAAAAGGTTTTCACGAATTTTAAAAGATTTTAAGTAATTTTAAATCTTGTGAAGTTTCGAGGAATTTTAAGAGATTTCAAAAGGTTTCAGAGAATTTTAAGAGAGTAAGGAATTTTAAATGTAATAAAATTTCCAAGAATTTTAAAAGAGATTAAAATAATTTTCAAAATATTTTATGGAATTTTAAAGAATTTTGTGAAATTTTATGAGATTTCTAATAATTTTAAGGGATTTTCTGATTTTTTAAATATTGTATAGAATTTGAAGGATTTCATGGAATTTCATGAGGTTTCGGATAATTTTAATGGACTTTAAAGGATATAAAAATATTTTAATTGTTATTATAGAATTTTAAAGAATTTCAAGAAGTTTCTGGGAATCTTAAGAGATTAAAATTTTTTTTTGGGATTTTAAGGGATTTTAAACGATTTCAGAGAAATTTCATGAATTTTAAGAGATTTTAATGATTTTTAAAAGACTTGCATTTTAAAGGGTTTTATTAAATTTTATGAAATTTCTAACAATTTTAAGGTATTTCAAGAGATTTTTCTAATTTTTAAAAGATTTTGTAAAATTTTTAAGGATTTCATGGAATTTAATGCATTTTATAATGATTTTAAGAGATTTTAAATGTTATAAAACTTCAAGATGTTTCTTGGAATTTTTAGACAGATTTTCAAGAATTTTAACTTGGATTTGAGGAAAAATCATTCAAAAGAATTTAAAATTTAAAAGAATTTTTAAAGATTTTCAAAATTTTTCGAGGAATTTAAAGTTTTAACGAATTTCAAAGAATTTCGAAATTTTTCGTGAAATTTTAAGGAACGAGGGCAAACCAAAATGCACGAGATATAAAGGCGATATTAAATGTTGTCGTAGAGTTTTAAAGAATTTCAAGAAATTTCTGGGAATTTTAAGAAGTTTTCACGACTTTGAGCAGATTTCAACTATTTCAAGAGATTTTCATGACTTTTAAAATATTTTATGGGATTTAAAGGGTTTAACAATTTCTTAGGTAATTTTATTGGGGGATTTCAAAAGATCTTTATGATTTTTGCTTCCTCATAGAGGAAGCTTTGTGGTGGTGACAAAATCCATTTTCCTAAAAAAGGTTTTTTTCAACATATTTTAATGTCAATATATCTAACATGATGTCCTGAAAAATTGTACGGATGTGTGTGTGTGTGTGTGTGTGTGTGTGTGTGTGTGTGTGTGTGTGTGTGTGTGTGTGTGTGTCACGATCCAGCAATTTCTTGAAAACGCGTAGAGATAAATTGATGAAATTTTGCACAGTTATTTCATTATACACCTAGTTGAATTTCTTACAATGGTTTAACAAAATATTTAATTTTACAAGTTTTATGTACTTTTATAATTTTCTTAAAATTCATTTTTTCACTATAACTTCTCAAATAATCAAAATTCAAAGATGATGTACGGAAAACGTAGATTCCTTGTGTCGAAACGAATCGATTGACCTATATTATTAATGCATTTCATTAAAAAATAACAAAGTTATGGTTAATTGTATTTTCAAAAATTAATTTTTCGACTATAACTTTTCAAATAATCAAAATTTTGACTTGACATAAGGAAAATAAATGTTCCTTGCATCGAGACGAATCGATTGGCCTATAATATTATTTCATTTCATTGAAAAATAACAAAATTATTGATCTATTTAACTTTGAAAAATTTGTTTTTCAACTATAACTTCTCAAATAATCAAAATTTAATGTTGATGTAAAGAATAATTAATGCTTCCTCTATGAGGAAGCAAAGTGCTCATTGAATGAGCACAAAAGTTGATACAACTTCACAGCTAGTTAATGGATTTTAAAGGATATAAAAGGATTCTTATAAATGTTATCGTAGAATTTTAAGGAATTTCACGAAGTTTCTAGGAATTTTAAGAGATTTTCGAGGAATTTTAACTGATTTCAAGAGCTTTTATTTAACTTTAAAATATTTTAAATATTTTATGAAATTTGAAGGATCGTAAAATTTGTCAGGTAATTTTATTGAGGAATTTCAAAAGAATTTCTATACATATATAATTTTAAAAAAATTTTATAGAATTTAAAAGGATTTCGAAGGTTGTAAAATTAAAAATTTTTTAATATTAATTTTTAATAAAATTTAAAGTTTCGAAGAATTTTAAGAGATTTCAAAAGGTTTTAGAGAATTTCAAGAGACTAAAGAATTTTACATATTATAATAAAATTAGCAGGAATTTTAAAAGAAGTCAAGAGGTTTTAATAATTTTAAAGGAATTTCTGATTTTTAAAAAATTTTATAGAATTTCAGGATTTCATGGAATGTAACGAGATTTCTAATAATTTTAATTAATTTTAAAGAACGTAAAGAGACTTTAAATGTTATCGTAGAATTTTAAGGATTTTAAGAAGTTTTTGGGTATTCTAAGGTAATTTTATTGAGGTATTTCAAAAAAATTCCTATACATAAATGATTTTTAAAAGAATTTATAGAATTTAAAAGGATTTCGAAGGTTGTAGTAAAATTTTAAGGGATTTTATGAGATTGTTCTAATTATTAAAAGATTTTGTAGAATTTTTAAGGATTTCATAGAATTTGATAAGATTTCTAAAAATTTTAAGAGATTTTAAATGTTATGAAATTACAAGAGGTTTTTATAAATTTTTAGAGATTTTTGCGAATTTTAAAACTTGGATTTAAAGAGGTTTTTGGGAGTTTTAAGAAATCTTAATGAATTTTAAGCAATTTTGAAGGTTTTCATGAAATTTTAAGTGATTCGAAAAGGTTTCTGAATGTTTTAAGAGAATTTAAGGGATTTTAAATCTTATGAAATTTCGATGAATTTTAGGATATTTCAAAATGTTTCAGAGAATTTTAAGGGACTTTAAGGAATTTTAAATGTTGTAATATAATTTTCAGGAGTTTTAAAAGAACTGAAGAGATTTTAATAATTTTCAAAATATTTTATGGAATTTTAAAGAATTTTGTGAAATTTTATGAGATTTCTAACAATCTTAAGGGATTTTATGATTTTTAGATTTTATAGAATTTTAAGGATTTCATAGAATTTCATGAAATTTCTAATAATTTTAATAGATTTTACAGGACGTCTAGGGACATTAAATGTTATCATATAATTTAAAGAATTTCAAGCAGTTTCTAAGAATTTTAAGAAACTTTCACGAAATTTAAAATATTTCAAGAGAGTTCTATAAAATTTAGAATATTTTATGGGGTTGAAAGAATTTTAAAGTTGTCAGGGAATTTTATTGATTTCTCTACTTTTTAAAAGGTTTTGTAGAATTTTTAAGGATTTAATGGAATTTGATAAGATTTCTAAACATTTTAAGAGATTTTCAATGTTAAGAAATTCCAAGAGGTTTTTAGGAATTTGTAAAGCTTTTTACGAGTTTTAACTTGGATTGCAAGACATTTATGATTTTAATCGTTTTTATGGATTTTAAAGGGGTTTCAACTGGTTTTTGGGAATTTTATGAAATCTTAACTTATGTTGGGACGAATCGATTGACCTATAAGATTAATGCATTTCATTAAAAAATAAGAAAGGTATGCTTTATTGTAATTTTCGAAAATGAATTTTTCAACTATAACTTCTCAAATAATCAAAATTAAAGGCTGATATAAAGAAAATAAACTTTTCTTTGTGTCGACGCGATTCAGGTGACATAATATTAATTCATTTGATTAATTAATTAATGCTTCCTCTATGAGGAAGCAAGTCATATTTGCTTCCAGGAAGCAAAGTGCTCATTTAGATTTTAGTTTGTTAGCACTATAACTTTCGAAAGAATTGACCGATTGGATTGGCCTTTGGTAAACTCGTTTACTGTCCTAAAATGAAGGTCAAGTTCGCTGGTCAGCCATTTTGGATAAAAATTCAAAAAGTGGGAGCATTTTGAAAAATTTTGAAACCACTTTTTTTTTTAATCTAAAAATTCTAATGACGTACGTTCGTAGTACTCAAAAAGTCGAACAATTTTTCTTAATAACTTTTTTGGATAAAAAAAAAATTGAAAGACTTATAACATTTTGAAAATCCAAAAAAATGAAAGAAAACATAAATTAGAAGCCAAACAACGCACGATATGAAAAAAAGTCTAAAGATGAAAAATGTTTCTTTTTGAACGCCCTATAGGATCCGCATAACAACTTTTTGAATTTCCTTAAAAAATCGAAAATTCAAATTTTGAGCCAAAAAACGCGAGATGCAGAGAAAATGATAAGAAATATAATTATTCGCCTTAAAAAGATCTAAAAATTCTCCATTGACCACTTTTTGATAGGGTCAGTAGTTTTCGTTTTAATCCTGAAAAATATTGTTAAACAGAGCCGAGCGCTCTCATTTTTAGGAATTTAATAGATTTAGAAAGGATTTAATAGATTTCAAAAAATGTCAAGGGTCTTTAAACGTCTTTAAATATATCTAAAGCTTTCCGAAAGACTTGAATCGATTCCAAGAGATTTCAACGAAATCCTTAGTAAATCGCAATTATCATAATTAAGTTCTACGAGTTGAGGAGAATGGATTAGTTACGTACGTGTCTGTCGTAGAAGATCAAAATTGGCTTTAGAGGAAGATAAACTTTGATGGCGAATACAAATTGGCCAAGGAAAGGTAAATGAAAGACGCGTAGAAGCCGGATAGGATGAAAAGTTGATATAATCAGAACAGATTGATAAAAATAATGTATGAGATTGTGAGTGAGTTATGAAAAATATTCAAGACAAAAAAAAACTACAGTACAAAGCTAAAACTTAAAATGGAGCTCTTTTACGGATGTTATCTAATATTATCGAATGGAAATTTCCTGTTCGAGTTCAAATACTGTCTCGTAAAGTTTCTGAATAAAACATAAAATTCAAAATCACATTGCAGACTTCAGCTACAGCTTCTAATAAAAGATTCCTTCCATTTAGTAAGGGTATTAGATTCACTATCATGAATTTTGTCTTTTAAGATGTCCTAAAATTAGTCTTGAAATTGAAGGCTTTTCAGGGATATAAAAAGATATAAAAGGAGATTTTCCTATTGGTGATGAAGTGGATCTCTAAATAATGTATCGACACTGAGAAAACAGTTTGGTTCGGACAACAAAACTTTTTGTTGCTAGAGAAGCAACAAAAATTGTTTGGTTGTGCCAGCCAAATCTTGATTCTTTCAAAAAACCAAGCAAATTCATTTAAACCAACAAAATCTCAGTTTTGGTTGAATTAACAAAACTTTGGTTGGTTCAACAAAAATTCGGTTGGCACAACCAACAATTTTTGTTGCTTCTATAGCAACAAAAAGTTTTGTTGTCCGAACCAAATATTTTTCTCAGTGGAGGGTTAAAAAAAAGTGAAGATATTTAACTGCTTGTCTATTTGATTGTCTTTTGCTTTGTGGATGATAAACACAGCACCAGCTAATATATTGACACCAAAATTGTTCTTTCACCGCACCCAAAGTAGAATAAAAAAGAATGGTCGAGAGCCTGGCACACACAAGTTGAGTGTTTGGTACTCAGATACAAGGCGCTCTTTAAAACCCCTTGACACTTTCGCCGAGTTTATTATCAAACACTTTTCCCTTCACCTCCCCTTGAACCGCACGTGAAAAACAAGGAGTCTTTGTAAAATGGCAAAAAATTGATTAAACTGATAAAAAAAAAGCTAAAGAGAGGGTGTCTACCCTTTTCTGTGGTTTGCATTCTGTGGCACTATATTGTATCATATTTCGCAAAGCTTCAGATGTAAATAGCTGATGTAACTTTTTATCTTCCAACCTACACTCAAACTGCAATAAAAAACTTTTAATGTTTCAATTATGCGAGCAAGTCTCGAGAAATTAACAGTGCATAATAATTTGCATTACAAATGACACGTTAAAGTCGTACATTTTGTTTTCTACTGTTTTGAATTAAATTCTCGAGAAAAACTTGGTATTGTATATTAATTATAAAGTCACTAATTAACAGCAGCAGTAGCTAATGAATATAGTTCAAGTTCTATGACTAGGTTTGTAAATAATTAAAAGCAGAGAGAAATTTAATTTATCTAATTAATGTTGTGCTTTACTTTTCAATAACTCGTCTAAGATAAAATCTTTTAGAGATACAATTTGAATGTTAAGGATTGAAAATTTGGAAGCTTCCCAATTGTATATATCTTAAATCCAACATTATTTCAACTTAATTACAAAAAGCTGTCCTAATTTAGAAAGTATTATAACAGGGTAGCCACAAGATTCCATTTTTTCATTTCCCTGACTTTTCCATGATTTTCAGACAAATTTCTCTGACAGAAAAGTATTAAAAATGCGAACAAATTTTCTGTAAAAATACTATTGATATTTTTCAAAAATTTCGTATAATATTTAAATATTAAATATAATTATTAAATATTATTAAATATATATTATAAATAAATATATATACATTAATATAATATTACAAAATATATAAATTAATATAAAATATATAAATGAATATATATATATATATATATATATATATATATATATATATATATATAAATTATTAAATATACTTTAAATATTTTGGAATCACTTCAAAATACTTCAAAATACTTAAAATTAGTAAAAATCTCTAAAATTCAAGACAAACTTGGAAGTCTCTTAAAATTCATTGAAATTTCTTGAAATTTCTTGAAATTTCTAGAAAAATCTTAAAATTCAACGAAATCTCTTCAAATTTGTTAATATTTCATGAAAAAAATATAAAAATAAAAAAAATAAATATATGTTATTTAAAAATAACATTTATTTATAAATAAATAAATAAACATACGCACCTTGACAATTTTAAATTCTGCAACTCAACCGAGGAGATTCCTGAATTAGTATTCACTTCCAAATTTTTAAAAACATTGCAAATTGTGAGATTACCCATATCTAACATCAGTGGTCGCTTTTTGAATTCTTTGGCACGTACATAACTGGAGCCTATGCGAAAAATATTATTTAAATCTTTTATAATAAAAACAATCAGATGTCAATAAATTAATAATATACAGTTCTATACGAGTTGCTCTTTCTTGAATATGTTTACAGGGTGGCCACATGTCAGGGAAGTCAGGGAAGTCAGGGAAATATCAGGGAAATGCGAGTAGTGTCAGGGAAAATAGAAATTGACATATACGTTAACTATGTTATTTTTGTCGTATTACATATATAACTTTTATAATTTATTATAATTTTTATTTTTACAAATTTTAGAAACTATCCAAAGATTTCGAAGGATTATAAATAATTTCCAAGTATTCTTTGAGATTCTCTAGGTTTCTAATGATTCAAAGAGATTTTCAATAATTTAAAAAATTTTTAAGCGGCTTTTGGGAATTTTAAAGGATTACAGGAGATTTGTATAACATTTAAAAGATTTAGTTGAATTTTAAAAGGATTTCATGAAATTTTAAGGGATTTTTAATGAAGTTTAGGGAATTTAAAGAATTGTAAAGTTTCTTGTGGAATTTTAAAGGATTTTAAAAAGCTTTTAAGAATTTTAAGAAATTTTGATTTAATGATCCTCATGGAATTTTAAAGGATTTCACGAGCTTTTTATGATTTTCTGAAGATTTTGTGAAATTTTAGGGAATTTTGAACATTTTTCAAAAATTATAAAAGTTTTTTTTACATATTTTAAGGAATTTACAAGTTTTTCGTGGAATTTAAAAGGATTTTAAAAAGCGTGTAAGAATTTTAAGAAATTTTAATTACTTTAAAGTAATTTTAAAGTATTTAAATTTTCCTCAAGGAATTTTAAAGGATTTCATAAAATTTTTATGATTTATAAAAGATTTTGTAGAAATTTAAGGAATTTCAAGAGGTTTTTAAGAATTTTAACCCTTGCTTGCCACATTGGGAGATTTTCATGATATTTGTATAATATTTAAATTATGTATTGTATAATTTGTAATTTATAATTTGTAGTAACTAAAATTAAATATAGAGGGCGCCAAGTGGGCCCAAAGGTGTGAGGTACGAATGCACCCGATGAGTCAGTCAGAGAGTCAGAGTCCGACGTCCCTACGACATGTATCATACCTTTAAATAAACGACTTCATCCGTATGCCCGAGTACATTTTGTCATCCTAAAACCCCCCTTCAATTTTTCAGAAGTGGGATGAAGATTCGCGTTCGGTTGCAAATTCAATATAGTGATTCGCACGGTCATAGGGAATCGCGTACTTTTACCAAAAGTTCTGTGTGAACAAGGGACGCTATCGCGACGCTAGAGACTCGTGTACGAGCATGCGTTGGGACGCGGCTGGAGATTCGTGAAAATCCGGATAAGACTGTGTGTCGATGCTGTGTGCTCCCGGATCGTGCCACTGTGTGTGCCTAGAGATGCTGAGTGCTAAATCTGCTGTGTACTGAGACGCTGTGTGCGTCAATTTTGCTGTGTGCTTCAGGTCGCTGTGTGCGCCAAATCCGCTGTGTGCGTCAATTTTACTGTGTGCTTCAGGTCGCTGTGTGCGCCAAATCTGCTGTGTGCTTCAGGTCGCTGTGTGCGCCAAATCCGCTGTGTGCGTCAATTTTGCTGTGTGCTTCAGGTCGCTGTGTGCGCCAAAT
>CAJFCO010018479.1:330378-341575 GCA_904066015.1 Synergus gifuensis
TTGCTGTGTGCTTCAGGTCGCTGTGTGCGCCAAATCTGCTGTGTGCGTAAAGTTTGCTGTGTGCGTCAAATTTGTTGTGTGCCTCAAGTGGTTTCGCCAAACGGTTTTGTGCAGACCACGTGGTGAAGAAATTGTGGCGTTGCCGCCATATTGTGCGGGTCATTTCGGAGTGGCTGCCATATTGATAGTGTCACATCGGTACTCAAAGCGCTTCCTAGTGACGAGTGACGGTACTAAGACGCTATTCGGTAGGTCTGATCGACTCAGTGAGCGCTGTGGTACATCGATCAATTGACTAGTGGAACAGCTGACTCCAAAATCGCAAGATGAGGAATCCAAGTGAATTCTCAGTGATGGAACTCAAAGAAATGTTGAGGAAGTACGGGTTGCCATGCAGTGGGAATAAAATAGATTTAATATCTAGATTGGATGAGCATCTTCCTGATAGATCTTGGACGGAAGAAGAGTCCACAACCAACCCCGAGCATATCGAGACGCTAACACGGGTAAATGATCTACCGAACAATACACCACAGGATTTTTCTGCTGAAAGACAAACAGTGGGACAGTCGTCCGAAATTGAATTGATGAGACGAGAAATGGACCTCATCCGTAGAGAGCGGGATTTGCTTCAGCGAGAGTTGGATTTGACACGACGTGAAAGTCCTCGTGAATCGCCGTCGAATACAAGCTCTAATAGCAATCGCCCCAATGTAAATATAAAAGGTGTCAGTGACCTTTTAAATGAATTTAACGGTTGTGACCAAAACTTTTTGGAGTGGGAAAAACAAGTGTGTTTACTCAGTGCCACATACGAGCTAGATGACAATCTTGCGAAGATCCTAGTTTGCTCCAAATTGAGAGGTTATGCACGTGAGTGGTTTCATTCTAAGCCTGATCACATCGAGATGAGTATGAACGAGCTTCTAGCAGAAATGAAAAATATGTTCGACCATCGACCAAGGAGACTCGAACGTCGTCGCACTTTTGAAGACAGGAAGTGGCAAAAGAGCGAAACTTTCACGCAGTACTACCACAGCAAGACGATTTTGGGCAACCAGGTCCCAATCGAAAATGATGAGATGCTGGACTATTTAATAGATGGAATTCCAGACGTCAATCTGCGAAATCAAGCTCGCATGAGAGGTTTTGGAAGCGCATCTCAGCTTTTGGAGTCTTTTTCAAAGATCTCATTGACACTCGAGTCGCCGAGAAACCAGCCGAGAAGTGACCCCAAAGCAGCTGATTCCAGGACCACAGGGAAAACCAACGCTGACGACGGGAATTCCAGGAAGTCTCTTCTGTGCTACAATTGCAGGAAAGCAGGGCATACGGCTAGGTTTTGCCGGTTGCCTAAGAAACAGGAGTGCTTCATTTGCAAGGATTCTGGCCACGTGGCAAAGGATTGCCCAGTCAAGAAAGCAGGTGTCAACTTCGTGGACGAGACCTCTTCGCCGGATGACAGGTTTTTTCGGAACCTAGTTGTAATGCTAAAAAATGGTAACCGCCTGGATGTAAACTGTGTGCTCGATTCAGGTAGCCCGATAAGTTTTATGAAAATAAATTGTTTGCGCGACGAAGTTATTGAAAGAGCCACAGAGGTAGATTCTCGATACGCGGGTATAAACCAATCAAATCTTTCGGTGCTAGGTAAAATACACGTTAGTATTGTACTTGACGGTGAAACTCGCGACGATGTAAAGCTTTTAATTGTGCCAAACGACACAATGAAGTCATCTCTGGTTTTAGGACGTGACGTTTTAAATAAATTCGGATTAGGACTTGCAAAAGTTGAAGAAGAAGAACCGCTTGATAAATTTAAAAACAGAGTTGAAGAACTTAATAATATTCACATTAATTTAATTGATAAGAAACAGGAACACTTTTTAAATATCGATCCGAAAGTTCCGCAAGAATTCAAATCTAAGCTTTTAGAACAATTTCAAAAAGAATATATAGAAAGCGTAAAACCAGAGGTGCCTAAAGTAAAAGCAGAATTGAAAATAAACCTAACAGATGACAAGCCTTTTTTCTTTGCGCCAAGGCGATTATCTTATGATGAGAAAACGAAGCTGGAAAAGATCATCAGTGATTTAATAGAAAGAAAGGTGATCCGGCCTAGCAAATCAGAATATGCGTCACCAATTGTATTAACGAGAAGGAAAAGCGGTGTTTTGCGACTATGTATAGATTATAGAGCATTGAACAAAATCACTTTGCGTGACAATTATCCTCTCCCTTTAATCGACGATCAGTTAGATGCTTTAGAGGGGAAGAAATACTTTACGTTGCTCGATTTGAAAGATGGGTTTCACCATCTTGATGTTGCACCAGAGTCGATCAAGCTGACTTCGTTTGTAACACCGTGCGGGCAATACGAATATTTAAAGATGCCTTTCGGTCTCAAAACAGCGCCAGCGACATTCCAGCGCTTTGTTAATACCGCTTTTGAGGATTTGATCAAGTCAGGTAAAATATCAGTGTATATAGATGATGTTATGGTAGCGACTGAGACCTTAGAGGAACAAATTGAAGTTTTGATAGAAGTTTTTAGAGCCATGACAGAAAATAAAATGGAGTTAAAATTAGAAAAATGTTTCTTTTTATATACTGAAATTGAGTATCTGGGTTATATGGTTTCAGCGGAGGGAATCCGTCCTTCAAAAAAGGGTATTGAGGCAATCGAAGGATTCCCCGAACCACAAACAGTACATCAGCTCCAGAGATTTTTGGGCCTATGTCAGTACTTTAGAAAGTATGTTGAGGGCTTCGCGGTAATAGCTAAACCCCTTTACGATCTCTTAAGGAAGGATGCTGTTTTCGCTTTCGGTGTGTCACAGGTAAATGCATTCGAGACTTTGAAGCGAAGATTGATTGACAAGCCCATATTGGCAATATATAGTCCTCGCGATCCCACCGAGCTGCACTGCGATGCCAGTTCTGTTGGTTTCGGCTCTGTTTTATTGCAGCGCAAGGAGGATGGGCGTTTTCATCCTATTTTCTTCTTTTCTAAAAGGACCACCGAGTGCGAAAGCAAATATCATAGTTTCGAGCTCGAGATGCTCTCTGTTGTATATGCCCTTCGACGTTTCAGAGTATACCTTTTAGGGATTGAATTCAAAATTGTAACAGATTGTAACTCGCTTAAATTAGCCATGGAAAAGAGACTCATAAACCCTAGAATTGATAGATGGGTGCTAGAGCTCCAAGTTTTCAGTTATACGGTCGAACACCGTCCGGGAACTCGTATGCAACACGTGGACGCACTAAGTCGAGCTTTTAACGTCCTAGTGATCGAGGATAACTCGTTCGAGTGGGATCTTTCGGTGTGTCAGACCCAAGATCCAAGAATAATTGAAATACGTAAACTGTTAGAGGAACGTCAGCTTGATTCTTTCGAAATGCGTAACGGTGTTGTTTATAGAAAGAAAGAAAACAACCTGCTCTTTTATGTACCGAAGAATATGGAAAAGCACGTACTATTTAAGTATCATAATCAAATGGGTCACATTGGTTGTACGAAAACGAAAGAAATGATTGGGAGGACCTATTGGTTTCCAAATATAACCGCGAAGGTGGAAGACCACGTTAGGAACTGTTTAAAATGTATCTCCTTTTCTCCTACTACCGGGAAGACCGAGGGCTACGTACACATAGTTCCTAAGGGGGACGTGCCTTTTGCGACTATTCATATCGATCATTTCGGTCCCGTCGACAAAGTAAACGCTAAAGTGTCCAAGAAACATGTGTTTCTCATCGTTGACGCGTTCACTAAATTTGTCAAATTATACGCTACAAAAACTACTTCGAGTCGAGAGGCGATTGAATGTTTGAAATTGTATTTTCAGAACTATAGTAGACCCAATACTCTAGTCTCAGATAGAGGTACCGCTTTTACCTCAGCAGAATTCAGCGATTTCTTGTCTGAGAATCATGTTAAACACATCCTTATTGCGACAGGCTCTCCTCAGGCAAACGGCCAGGTGGAGAGAATTAATCGAACGATGGCTCCGATGTTGGCCAAACTAACCGACGATAAATCTGGTCTGCAATGGTACAAAACATTAAAGAACGTAGAATACTCATTGAATAACACAGTGAACCGTTCTACGAAGTCAACTCCGAGCCGTTTGTTATTCGGAATTGATCAGCGTGGTAAACCGATTGATGACATTAAAGAATTTGTCGAAAACGAAATTCAGGAGAATCCTCGTGATCTTGACCTGTTAAGGCGAGCAGCGCAAGAAAATACCAAGCGTGCTCAAACGTATAATAAAGAATACAGCGACAAAAAGAGAAAGAAAGCGCACGAGTACTCCGAGGGTGATTTAGTTTTAATTCGCAATTTTGATTGTACACCCGGCGTTTCTAAGAAACTTATTCCTGAATTTAAGGGACCTTATAAGGTCATGCGAAAGCTGCGATTCAATAGATATGTAATAGCCGACATAGAAGGTTATCAAAACACCCAGAAACCATACAAAGGTATATGGGAAGCGAAAAACATGCGTCTTTGGATCAACCCCGACGATTCGAAATAATGTAACTGATTTTTAAATATTTTGACTTTCTTTAAGTATACGATGATAAGATCCGAGACGGATTTAGGTCAGGACGGCCGAATTGTAGTAACTAAAATTAAATATAGAGGGCGCCAAGCGGGCCCAAAGGTGTGAGGTACGAATGCACCCGATGAGTCAGTCAGAGAGTCAGAGTCCGTCGTCCCTACGACATGTATCATACCTTTAAATAAACGACTTCATCCGTATGCCCGAGTACATTTTGTCATCCTAAAACCCCCCTTCAAATTTAATATAATTAATATAATTTATATAATATTTAAAAGATTTAGTTGAATTTTAAAAGAACTTCATGAAATTTTAAGAGATTTTTAAGGAAGTTCAAGGAATTTGAAGAATATTAAGGAATTTTAAAGTTCCTTGAGAAATTTTAAAGTATTTCCCGAGATTTTTATGATTTTCTAAAGATTTTGTGGAATTTTAGGGAATTTTAAAAAGTTTACAAAAATTATAAAAGTATTTTTAAGTATTTAAAGGGATTTAAAAATTTTCCGTGCAATTATAAAGGAATTTAAGAAACTTGTGAGAATTTTAAGAGATTTTAAGGAATTATAAATATTCTCGTGGAATTTAAAAGGATTTTAAAAAGCTAGTAAGAATTTTAAGAAATTTTAATTACTTTACAATGATTTTAAAGAATTTAAATTTTCCTCATGGAATTTTAAATGATTTCACAAAATTTTTATGATTTATAAAAGATTTTGCAGAAGTTTAAGAAATTTCAAGAGGCTATCAAGAATTTTAAGAAATCTTTACGTATTTTAAGGGATTTTAAAGTTTTTCGTGGAATTCTAAAGGAATTTAAGAAGCTTGTAAAAATAGTAAGTAATTTTGACATTTTAAAAATGATTTTAAGGAATTTTAATAGTCCTCATAGAATTTAAAAAAATTTCAAGTCATTTTT
Organism: Synergus gifuensis; assembly: GCA_904066015.1. Taxonomy (NCBI): domain Eukaryota; kingdom Metazoa; phylum Arthropoda; class Insecta; order Hymenoptera; family Cynipidae; genus Synergus; species Synergus gifuensis. The sequence continues at coordinate 335,863 of CAJFCO010018479.1, forward strand.
GATTTTTACAAGATTTTGTGTGATTTTTTATTTCAAGAGTTTTTTTTTATAGATATTAATGCACTTTAGGGAATTTTAAAGAATTTCACGAGATTCTGAAAATGTTTTATGGAATTTTAAAGGATTACTGGAAATTTGAAGAGATTTTTAGGAATTTTAAAAGATTTTGAAGTTTTTTGAGGAATTTAAAGTACATATTTCAAAGGATTTTGAGGAATTTTAAAAAGATTAGTGAAAATTAAATGGAGTATAGACATAAGGAGACCAAACTGTAATGCATGTACTTCACGAAAAACGTGCACTTTTCTGTTGCCAGAAGTTCGTACACATACATGTACAAAATCACACTTACATATAGTACAGAACTTCCCGAGTGCAGCGTGTCATTCGCACTTTAAAAAAAATATGGCTGCCATTAATGTTTTTGTTTTGACAGGCCACTTCAAACTGCGATTTTTAAACTACTATGGATGAGGTAAGTAATATATTTACAATTAAGAATATATTGGACTGTGTTCATAAATATTCTGCGTGTGACAAGTTTCCTCCTGCGGTTATACGTGTGTAATGTCAACTGTTAATGTTTACAACGGCAGCCATATTTTTTTTAAAGTGCGAATGACACGTCTCAATCAGCAAGTTCTGTACTATATGTACGTGTGACTTTGTACATGTGTGTGTGTGAACTTCTGGCAACAGAAAAGTGCGTGTTTTTGAATGCACAAGTTTGGTCTCCTTATGTCTATTCTCCATGGAAAATTGAAGGAATCTCATGAAATATTTAACAAATTTGAAGGGATTTCGTGGAACTTTAAGATGTTTCTAAGAATTTCAAAAAATTTCAATGAATTTTAAGAGATCTTTTCAAAAGTTCTTGTAAATTCGAAAGATTTATACGAATGTTAAATATTATGAAGTGATATTAAATTTCAAAATATCTAAAGTGATATACGAAATTTTTGAAAAATTTAAATAGTATTATTATTGAAAATTTATACGTATTTTTAATAATTTTCTGTCAGGGAAATTTGTGTGAAAGTCAGGGAAAAGTCAGGGAAATTGAAAAATTGAATCTTGTGGCCACCCTGGTTTAAAACAATTAACAATCTTACCATTACAACCGTGACGAAAACATTAAGGAATACGACTCGATGATAGCCCATTATAACTTTTAATAGACGTATTATTCTTCTCAATTTCCCAATTTTCTAAGTTATTCATGTTGGCTTGAATCTGCAGTACTTCTGTATCTTCTACTGACACGATCTGTTAAAAAATAGACTGATTAACATTATTATTACACTACATTTCTGTAAATACATTTATTTGCCAATATTCTTCCTACGTTTTTATAAACCAATGATTTGTTAATATCATTGATGTTAATTGTAAAGAGATTAACATTTGTCTTCGAATGTGAAGCTTTCAAAATATATCCAGCAGTAGTTCCCTCTATGAAAAAGCTTGCAGTGTCTCTGAAATCACTTGTCACTTTAATATCAATCGTTCCGATTTTAGTTCTCATCTTGAAATCAATTATTTCAACGTGTGCTTTTTTACGACCTACAAATATGAAAAAATGTACACATTTCGCAGTTTATATTCTCCTTGTTCTCATATAAATTCCAAAATATAAAAAATACTAAAGAATAACTTTGCCTCGTTGTTTCTGAATTTGTTCTAAAGAAAGTAGTAGTATCTTCTTGAATTGTTGTCAAGTGAGCAGTACGATTAACTTTTAGCCATGCTTTTAGCTTTATCTTCTCGTTCACCATTGCAGTTGTGGCACTTATTTTTTCCTAAAGACTGAAATTATTATTTTTTAATCAAATTTCATTCAACTCTTCAATAATTTAATTTTACATTTTTACCTGAATGTTGGATTGCAAACTTTAAAACATTGATGACTACTTCTTCATTAAGTAAAAAAATCCAAAGATGTGAATTCCATTTCTAACAATTGAGCTGCAGAAAAAAAAATGACTAGTCGTAAATTCTGGAGACCCGCTTATTTACATTCACGAATAGGACGATAATTAAGTATTCTTCCCTTCCAGTCGTCATAGGAGTATTCGCCATGAAAACTTTTCCAGTATTGTGATACTATTTGACTTGAATTCCACGCAATCTCAACATCACCTCTTGATCACAAGTTCTTTGCAACATTTCCGCTTTTAATTTTAAAAGTAGGAATTTCAAGAAGGAAGTTGTTTCGTATTAATTTTGTTTCGAAATCTTTACAGTAAGCTCTTTCATAATAAATTTCGCTTCTAAATCTGTCGTTTGTTTAACAGGTGAACTATCGGTGCTTTTGTCTTTTTCCGCTTTATTGCTAACAGTTGTTAAATCTTTCAATAATGATAATTGTGATAAAAATTTTGCCTGAAACAATCAAGAAATAAACATTCGTAAGATTATAAGTACATAGATACATATAAACAGTGATAATTTTAAAAAAAAACTTATAAATGTACCAAAGATGACGACACTTCTGATGACGTATAATCTTCTGGAAAAGGAATACTTTATGCAATTGCAAGTCCTTCAAGTAATCGATTTTCTAAAACAGAACCATTTTAGTAAACTCAAATTCGAGATAATTATGAAATTAGAATTTTAAATTACTCATAGTTGCCAATCACGTTAAACTCTACAGAAGGTAGAGTCTAACGAGTCTAAGTAAGTCCAATGAGTCTTATTTTTGGTAAAAGAGAATCGTCCATAATGAGGCACATGTGAAATATGCACTTCTAAAGTATAGTCGGCCAATCTTCGTTTGACATCAACACAAGAGCCTACAATCAAAAATTAAATTAAACTCATAAACTTATTATACATTTAAAATACTTAAAACATTTAATTCTTAAATTTTGAGTAAAAAACTTACCTGAAAATTTAATATCTCTAGAATGAACTTTTCGTAACTGTACAATCTAAGATGTTGCAATATTTTATCTTCATTTTTACCCATGCTGACTAACTGCTTAACAGATAAGTGTGAGGCATCGTTTTTGGCTTTTTCGAGAGAATGAATTTTCAAACTATCTAGATTTATAACAAATAATGATTCGGCCTCATTGTAAAAACCACCATAAGATATTCTTAATTGAAATTCATTCCAAATGATCTGCAACACAGATTTACCTGTTGAATAATTTCTTGAAATTGAATTTATTTTAAAATAATTAAAGATAAATTATTTATTATTATATAATAGTAATATTATTAACCGAATAATTATTATTATTATATAATAATATTATTACCTGAATATCGAGAACAGAATGTTTTTCGATGGCATATTCAAGACCCCAGGCAGATATTTCTGTCAGACCTTCTAGTTTCTCAGCAGCAACCTGGAGTCTGAACATATATTTAGATTAAACATTTTTATAATGGTTATAAAAAGTATTTTTAAAATAAAAGCTGAAAAAGATAAACTTACTGATTAAAATTCCTCTGATCCAATTTAGATTTTACAATAAAATTCTATAGCCGCATTGTTTATCAAGATGATTTTTTTCTTATGAATCGGAAAATAAAGTGTCTTCTGATGAGCAAGTTTTAAGTCACCGATACAGCGAACCTGTTGAGAAATTTTCATTAACAAGAACGAACGCGCGCTCCGCGCGCGCGTTTACGTTCGTTTTCAATATTATATAATTTGTTATATTTTATTTTTCTAATTCTCTTAAAATCTATGTTAAACTTCGTGAAAATCTCTAAAAATTCCAAGAAACCTTTGAAAACCTGTGAAATCGCTTAAAATTCGTGAATATCACTTAAAATTTTCAGAAACTTCTTGAGATTCTTTTAAATTTAACGATAACAATTCAAATCCCTTTTATATCCTTTAAAATCCATTAAAAGTATTAGAAATAGCTTCATATTCCATGAAATCCCTAAAAATTCCAGAAAAATTTTCAAACTCATAAATCTTCTGAAAACCACGTTAAAATTCATGAAAATCTCTAAAAATTCCTAGAAACCTTTCGAAATTCCATGACAAACTTTAAAATCTCTTAAAATTCCCAGAAAAATTCTTGAAATTTTACGGTAACATTTAAAATCTCTTTATATCTTTTATGTCCCTTAAAAATATTATATAGAAATCTTATCAAATTCCACGGAATTCTTTAAAATTCTCACAAAATCATTTAAATATCAGAAAAATCTCTCGAAATCACTTAAAATTATTAGAAATCTTATAAAATTTCTTCAAATTTAAGGATAATATTTCAAATTTCTTAAAACCTCATAAAACTCTTACAAAGATTTTAAAATCCCTTAAAATTTCACGAAATATCCTAAAATCTAATACAATTCTACACAATCGTATTAATACGATTAATATTATATTAATAGCGATTGCTTGAATTTCGTAAAAATCACTTAAAAATTGTTAAAAATGCACATAAAAACCTTCAGAATCATTAATCTTTTGAAATCCATGTTAAAATTAGTGAAAATCTCTAAAAATTTCTAGCAACCTCTGAAAATTTCTCAACTCTTAAAATCTCTTAAAATCATTAAAGATTTCATCAAATTCCATGAAATCCTTAAAAATATTACAAAATCTTTTATAAATTAGAAATATTTTTGAAAACCCTTAAAATTTGATGAAAACCTTCGAAATCTTTGGAAATTCTATAAAATTTTTTAAAAATTATAAAAATCTTTTGAAATCATTCAATAAAATTCTTTAACAAGTTTTAGAGTCCTTTAAATCACATAAAATACTTTAAAAGTCATACAAATCCCTTGAAATCCGATTGAAACCTGATCAAAGTCCTGAAAATCTCTTAAAATTCAAAGAAACTTTTTGAAATTCTTTAAAATTTTAGAATAAACATTTAAATTCCCTTCATATCATTCAAAATCCATTAAAAGTATTAAAGATCTCGTAAAATTCCATGAAATCTTTATAAATTCCATAGAATCTTTTAAAAATCAGAAAAGTCTATTGAAATCCTTTAAAATTATTAGAAATCTCATAAAATTTAATAAAATCCTTAAAAATGCGATGTCTTTTACAAATCATTAAAATCTCTTGAATTCTCTTAACATTTCTGGAAATTACATGATAAAATTTATAATTCCTTAAAATCCTTTAAGATTATATCAAACTTTTCGGAATTTCGAAATTCTACGACAGGATTTACAATCTCGGAAACCTTTTTAAGTCCCTTAAAATTCCACAAAAATTTTTAAAATCATAAATCTTTTGAAATCCACGTTAAAATTCATGAAAATCTCTGAAAATTCCTAGAAACATTTTGAAATTCCTTAACATTTAAAATCCATGTAAATCATTAAAAATTTCGACAAATTCCATGAAATCCTTGTAAATTCCACAAAATCTTTTAAAAATTATAAAAAGCTTTTGAAATTCCTCAATAAAATTCCCTATAAAGTTTTAAATTTCTTATTTAAATCTCACAAAATACGTATTTTAAGTAACAAAAGTACCTTGAAGTCCGATTGAAATTTGATCAAAGTCGTGAAAAATTCTAAAAATTCCCAGAAACTTCTTGAAATTCTTTAAAATTCTACGATAACATTTAAAATCCAATTATCTCCCATGAAATCTTTAAAAATTCAATAAAATTCCCTTAAAATTCCTAGATTTTCAATATATTTCGAGTCTAGACTCCTGACAAAATGAATATTAACGAAACCAAATTCAAAATTTCAAATTCAATTCACGCGGAAT
>CAJFCO010018479.1:380716-391432 GCA_904066015.1 Synergus gifuensis
AAGTGTAAAACAATTGAGGCGCAATTGTGGCGTATTCTTAGTTTGTACATCCTTTCTTTTATAATAAATATAGTTGTTTACAATCCCTTAAAATTTTACGACAACCTTCGAAATCCTTTTAAATTCTACAAAATCCAAATTCCAAATTCAAATCCTTTATAATTCCACGAAAAAATTTTAAATCCCTCAAAATACGAAAAAAAATCGTTTGAAATTTTTAAAAAGTTTTCAAAATTCCCTTAAAGTTATATATGTAATACGATAAAAATAACATAGTTAGCAGAAATGTCAATTTCCATTTTCCCTAACAACTAGTCGCATTTCCCTGACTTTCCTGATAAATTTTTTTTCCCTTGACATTTCCCTGATTTCCCTGATATCTGGCCATCCTGGAATAAAAAGAATATAAAGTAGAAAAAAGTCGATTTTTCAATGAAATATAAAAAATTCCCGGTCCTAAATAAAATTCCCGGGTTTTTCCCGGTTTCCCTGTCCACTAGACACCCTGCATAATATAATATTTAAGCAACAATATAAAACGCAATAAAAATTTTCCCCTAAAATTACTATTATTGAAGACGTAAAAAGTTTGGGAAAATGAATTTGTTTGTAAGTAAAGTAACATGTGCCCTTAAGACCATGTCGGACTTACCCAATCCCTACCTTACCGACATTTTTTTTCTGCAACGCTACGTCTACATTTATTAAGATATTAAGGGTATGTGATACTTTACCATAAGACCAAATTAGTTATACCAATTATTCATTTATAATAATAAATATTTTTAGTAAATAAGAGTCAATAAACCTTCGTCTATATGAGGCGAAGGTTTATTGACTTTTATTAGCTAAAAATATTTATTATTACGAATGTATAATTGGTATAACTAATTTACTCTTATGGTAAAGTATCACATGCCCTTAAATTAAAAATTTCTAAAATTGCAGCTAAAGCATTAAGGTACGTTTATCTGGTCCTAAATATTGACATTTATAAAAAAAAAATTTCAGAAATTTTGTTTTATTTTTACAAAAATTTAAGACCAAATAAACATACCTTAGCATATTTTCTTTAATTTTAGAAATTTTCAATTTAGTATTTCATTAAATGTACAAGTAAGGTTGCAGAGAAAAAATGTCGGTAAGGTAGGGATCGGGTAAGTCTTACACGGCCTTAATCCCTCACCTATGATCTATAAAACTACCTGTTAATATCTCTCTAATCCAATTCAACACGTTTCACCCTAAACGTTAAATGTCGAGCATAAAACAACAACCTACTTTAATAATATCAACTGAGGAAGTTTTTTTCAGTCCGAAAAAAAACTTTGATTCGATCTACATCAAGATTAGTCAATCGAAATAACTATCGATTAAGACTGATGGATACAATTGTATTATGAATAAGATACTATTATTATCCGGTAGGGCAAATGAACGTTCCATACCACTGCGGTAATACCTATTGTACTATAATGAATAGGATAACAATGTAATCTTTTTTTCCAGTCATCATCAAAATCAATTCAGAATTGTTGACCAAGAAAACATAATTGATTCAAAGCCTTGTTATGTAAATTTTCTTTATTTTAAACTACGATAGAAATTTAAAATTAAAAAAAAATAAATTAAATTAATTGATACAAATTAAATTAATATTAATTAATTATTAATATTTAATTAATTAATTAAATTAAGTTTTTAATTAAATTCCAGGAATTGAAAATTCCCGAGAAATATATTTCACAATATTTTTAAGAGTTCACTAGAAATCACTAGATTTAAAATAGTTCAATATAATTCACCAGAATTCAACAAATTCAAAAAAAACTCAATAGAATTCGTAAAAATTGACTAGAATTCAAAGAATTCACTAGTTTTTGAAGAATTCATTAATACTAAAAGAATTCAAAATAATTCCAAGAACATCGTAGGGATTAAGAAGTATTCAAATTAATAGAATCTGAAATTAAAGCAATTCCAGTTTATTCCAAGTAAACTGTTAAGAATTCAATAGAATTTAATAAAATTTAAAAGATTTAAAGACTATTCCAAAAAATTAGAAATAATTCAAAGTATTTAAAATTTAAGTTCCTAAATAAGTTCCTAAATATTCTATAAAATTTTCTTGAAATACCTTCGAATCCCTAAAAATGTTCTGAAATTTCTTGAAATCCCTTGAAATTCTTGAAAATCTAATGTAATTTTTTAAATCTCTTAAAATTCTTGAAAATTTCATGAACTTTTTTTAAAATCGCGAATTCATTACAAATTTCATAAATTCTATAAAATTTTTTGAAATAATAATAATAGATAATAAATAATAATAATGAATCATTTAAAGTTTCTTGATACCTCTTAAAATTCTTGTAAATTCCATGTAATTTTTAAAAATTACAAGGATTAAATTAAAAACAAAGAAAATTTTATATAAGAAAATGGAGTAGGAAGGAGGCGTTTCAAAATTTATAATTTCTTCCTTACGTAATTAATGGGCGCTCCATAATCAATAAAAACTATGAGGCCTATGAATTAATTTTATGAAGCTCCTAATGAAATGTTGTATTTTTTCATATTTCAAAATTTATTAACAATAATGCGCATAGTTATACAATCCAATTTCCAATCCAACAAGCTTACGACCGATATTCTTTTAATTTAACCCAATAAAATTCTTAAAAACCAATAAACTTTTTCATTAAAAGTGAAATTTTTATTAGACTTTAAATAAATTCCTCCCAGGTTTATTGTACGTATGTACGTAACAAGGTTCTAAAGTCGTAATAAAGTTCGCATCGCGATATGATGAAGCACTCAATGTCGTTAAATTTTTATCAAACTAGAGAATGAAATGCTTTTATTTGTATGAGGCACAAATAACAATGTCATGTGGATGTAAAGCTTTTAAATATTTCATGCGCCTGTGGCCTAAATGTATTCTGAACGCGTGTAGAAAAAAAAAAAGATAAGAAAAAGAAGATGTCCTTATTCCCTTTTATCTGCTCCTAAGATGATCTCGTTTATATACATATATAGTTCACAAATGTGACCGAAAAAAGGTTACACCTTGTCCCTCCCGTAATATATTATTCCTCTCTTGGCCGGAACCTGTCATTTTACCCAAATTTTGATCAATCACAGTTACAAAGAACCGCTTTTTTACTTTTTCACTATTTCAAAGTTAGGAGCTCTTCAAATATTACGTAAGCACTTTTAAGATCATTTTTAATCCCCCCGCAACAGTATTCCTTAACAATTGAGGATCCGATCCGAGGACCCGATCCCTACCTTACCGACATTTTTTCTCTACAACGCTACGTCCACATTTATTGAGATATCAAATTGAAAATTTCTAAAATTAAAGAAACTATGCTAAGGTATGTTTATCTGGTCTTAAATTTTTGTAAAAATAAAAAAAAATTTTTGTTTAAAAATTTTTATTATAAATGTCAATATTTGGGACCAGATAAACATACTTTAATGCTTTAGCTGCAATTTTAGAAATTTTCAATTTAATATCTCAATAAATGTACAAGTAATTTTGCAGAGAAAAAAATGTCGATAAGGTAGGGATCGGATAAGTCTTACAAGGCCTTAATGGAGGACTAACTAGGTCGTAATTGAATTAAAAAAATTAAAGATAATTCAAAACAATTTAAGTTGAATTCCAAATAATTAAAGATGAATTTCAAATAATTTAAGATGAATTCCAAAGAATTCACTATAATTTGTACGAATTTACTAGAATTCCAAGAATTCACTAGACTTGAATATCACTAGATATCAATATTTAAATAAAAATAGTGGAATTATTGACCAAAAGGAAGAAGAAACTTTATTGGAACTTGATTTTTAAAATTAGTGGAAATACGCTATTCGAATTTTCAATTAGCCAGAAAAGTCAAACTTATTGTTGTAGGGACTTCAGATTCACTTAGGCGTTCGTTTTTGTTGATTCTGTTAAATAGATTACGTTCTGCGAACTACCTAGTTGCGAAAACAAAGGAAGAAAAACAATTTCACTGGCGGCAAAGGTCTACTGAAAGTCGTTTCAAAGAGAGATGTTTTTTTTAGAAACAGCTAAAATCGAATGTTTATTGAATTTGGGGTCAACCAGGGTTATTACGAAAATTATCAATCATTCCAGCTCACTTGCTTGATATCTGATTCATCAACTCCCTACTATCCAGAAATTAATGAAAATTTCACTCACTTAAATCTGTGAAACAATTTTTGAAAATCGTGTTTTGAAAAAATAAATAAATAAATAAATAATAATTTCATACAGATAATTTTTAAAAAATATAAGCATTTGAATTATTTCATAATTATAAATTTCACAATTATCAATTGTAAAATTATTTAACTTTGTAATTAAAGTTGTATCTATTAATTCATAAAATATTTCCCAATATATGTATATCACACCCAATAATTGTCTGTAAAAAAATTCCTGAAAATGAAGAAAACACACAAAAGCAGGAAAATCGAAAACAAATGTCAAACATCATAGTGACTAACGAGAAAAATATAAATAATATAAATAACATAAATAGTTAAATATTCGTGGATTCCCCTTTTTACTTTCGGGGTATTGTGCTCGAGATCCTATTTTGAATAAAATAGAATAAAGAATAAATTTCCCTTCGCCATTATCTCGAGCACTTCAATCGTCATTGATGACAAGCATCAATTTGGAAAGTTCTGTTTGAAATATTGTTATCAGGCGAACAATTTCAAAATTGGACGATAATTTGCTCAACTTAAAAATAGTACTTCTGAAACAATATTTTATTCAGGGTAAATATCGAACGCACGCAAGAAATATTTTACCGTGACTCTACCTACTTAGAATTAAACATTCATTCCCGAAAAATTTACCTTCTTGCGTATAGCCATATTCATTTAAAAATTTGGTTCCTCAAAAATTCTCAAAAAATTTTAATTCAAAGCAAAGTCAGGGCATCTAGCGATTCTCAATAATAACTTTTCTGGTATTTTTCATGCTAAACAATAATGTAATTTAAATATTCCAAACAAAACTTTATTAACATATAATTACAAATACAAACAATTTTTTTTAGTATTTTAAATATAAATAATGCTTGTCAAATAAAAAGTGATTCGAATTAAACTTTTGTTTTCAGTTTTCTATTTTCTGTTTTAACTGCTCAAATCTAAATTTCCATTTCATTCTTCAAATGAATTGGAAATACTCCGTTCCCCTTTTATTTTACTAATAATTCAAGGAATATGGATTAATAGATTAAGCGATATTTTAGACGATAAAGTAATTAAAATAGCCGAATTCAGAATCACTTTTTCAATATAATGTATAAAGAGTTGACAATAGAAGGAATAAAAAACTTTCTACCACCTCTATAATTTTTAAATTGGAATTCTAAAATTTTATCCTTCAAAATTTTTAAATTTAACAGCTTGAAATCTAAAACAACTCACACTGTTTAACTGTTGAAACTTCAAGTTTACAATAATTAATAATTAAAAATAAATAATTCTATATTTAATGTTGTTGTGCAAAATTCGAGATTTCCAAGTTTTCAAGGTCGCTAGACACCCTGAAGAATTCTAACACTTTTTCTTTCAATTTAAAGATGATACAAGCTTATTTTAACTTTAATTTAAAAAATTGAATTAAAATTATAACTAATGTAATTTAAAAATAAAAGCTTACATTCAAAAATTAATTTAAACTAAAGAAAAAAAAAATTTTGTTTGAAAAAATATTCCAAGTTTAAATAAAATTCAAATCAATAAAATATACAAATATAACTGTTTAAAAATTAAGTAAGATTTTAAAAAGGACATATTTGACTTCCTTCGATGCACAGTTATTCCGTTCCCTTCTTGGCTATCCAAACAAATTAAATACCTTGTTTTTCATGAATTTAAATTTGATTAATTTACTGTACAGTTTACCCTTATAATCTTGTATATCCTCCGATACTAGACTTTTTGAATTTTGCAATTATTTTCATTATAAAAAGGCATGTTTATCAATTTCGCGAACCAAGAAAAACTGGTCCTGCACTGATAATAAAATATAAGTATTGCGAATATCCACTTACTAATTAACAATTAAGTTTAATTAACCGTCACTATGAGTTTTTTTAATTTAATTACAACCAGTTTCCGTGGCAGTACGGACTTTTCATCCCTACCATGATTGGAAACTGAAGGGATTCCAAGATCGACTTACATTTGCGACTGTCCCCCGTCGTAAGGATGGTAGCATGATGTCTTCAGATCGGTCCCTGGAGATTCCTTCTCTCCTATACACTTCTCCAAAAACCGGAGATATTTCAGAGGTCACTTTTTCTTCGGATCCTCGAGTTCTGCAGATCTGCTTCATGTCGTAAGAGTTAGACGATCATATTCCTAGAATTCAGTCAAAATCCAGAATACTTCCAAGATCTACTGTCCATTTCACCGACGAACACCTGGAAAAACAAAATTGAATGATTACTCTTGTATAACAATCTAAGGAAAAAAGAAATTACAGATCAAATCTTTACAAAAATGTATGAAGGCAGAAGAATAATAAGATATAATTGGGAGAGAAAATTAGAATTAGGCGTATGAAATCTAAAGAGGACTATTAAAAACTCTAATATCCAAGAACTTGAAACTATACTTTAAACAAAGCTGTAAATAAAATCTTGGGCACAACATTAATATTAATCATATTAATTGATAAAATTTACTATTTATGCATTTTACTCATTTTTCTGAAATTTTATTAAGTAAGTACCTTTCTGATTTAATTAAATTAAACGGTCTATTATCTTAAGAAGAGTTTTGAGAACGGATTGTTTTTCACTTGTTGCGATTATATTCTTACAGCTACACACCGTAAAGCTGGAAATAATTATAGTGATAAGCAATAGGCATTTAGATAATAATTTAGTTATAACTTTTTTGGAAGTTATACCTTGATTAGATGAGCTTCGAAGCGTGTCTAAGCAACAAAATTCAGAAATCTTTTGAACGCTTCAGGCAAATTCATGACCCATATTTGAACTACTCCGTGGAATACTGAAATTAATCAAATTAATTTAAAATTTCGCTATTGAACATAAGTAAAATATACTAAAATAGGCAAATACATTTATTGGGTGCTTAAATGAGTTAAAATCAAATTTACCTGCATTGCCTTTACACTGTAAAGGTTCTTTGTTTGTTTTCTCATCCATTTTATCCGTAAAAGTTGCTACACCTACGTGAAAAACGTCAACTGCTGTTTGCTAGTTTTTACAGTCCCAGTACTTGTCGTTTTGTTAGCGATCATGTCATTTTGCTAGTAGGTATAGTTTAACTTTTGCTGCACCATCAGAAGAACTTGCTACTTCCTTGAACTCGTAGTCGCTTTCGTCACTAGCAACCTACAAAATAGAGTAATTAGATGTGTGGTTCCCAAAACTCTAGTTTTTATCAAAACGCTTTCGAAAGTAGCTTTTAGTACCATGAGACGTACAAAAAGTTAATTTGTTTGTGATCTGACAGAATTATAAATATTTAAACCATTTGTACTCTATTTGTAATATTCTTAAAACATTGAAATAAAAATTTCGGTTCTATATTTAAAAAACCTACAAAATTTAGTCAAGTGTTTATGTTCTGGTTTTTCTAAGAGGGCAGTTCCCCAATCCTTTCAAAATTGAAGAACGATTTGGAAAATCCATCTTAACATTAATTTTTGAACAATTGTTCTCGATCATTTTTATCAACTTTTATGGCTTCAATTGGATCGCATGTTCCGATTTTTATAGCATCTGAAAAATGAAGAAAGATTGTTAATTATTTATGCTAACAAATAAAATAAGGCACGGTGTAAGATTTGAGATTGGTAAGATTTCTTTGTGGTTCTGGGTTAAAATATATCTATAAAAAAATATATAAAAATATATCTTATTATTAATTTCAATTGGTAAAAATGAATATCGTATAAAATGTGTAATTCCCAGTCGACAAATCCCTCGTTACAATCTGTATCAGCCATATTCCATATTCCATATTCCAAAGCAAAAAGACGTTTTGGAAAAATGCGAAAAGTATCCAAGTAAATACACAGATCTTTTTTCTGGTTGACCGAACAAAATCACCGGACGAAAAATCAACACCAACGACCCCAATGACATTAACGAAAAAAAAACAACCTCCATGAAATTCCGACAAAACACGATCGTGGGAATGTCCGACCAACTTGCATTGTGGTAAACATAAAGTCGGGACTGATCCACTGATCGCAATTATTTTGGAAATTAAAAAGCTTATACATATTTATTTCTTATTGTCCGCAGAAACATTTGCAAGAATCGCAAGACGCAAGTCAGAAGATGTTAACAAACATGGCGCTCAACTCCAAAAATTCACGTCATAACGTCACTTACAAATGACTAACAAAAATGGCCGACGTATTCCATTATTCCTTAAAAAAAAATCGCGATTGATCGTGCACGACTTAATCAGTATTTTACACGGTCTACTTCATTTTCAGAAGTCATATGATCTCATTTTCACGAAATCGAAAGTTTTTTACCTACTGATGCACCCGCGACCCCGAAAATGAACGTAATTATCGCGAGCCCGACCACGAAATTCACGGACACTTGCAAGCAAGTTGCAAGAAATGCAAGGTGGAAGACGTTAATGACGTATTCCAACATACTTGACTACGAAAGTCAAATTTGTTAAATTCTCCTTATTTGCACACTTCACGGTGCTCGCGGACAGTTAAATAATTGACTCAAGTTGTTTTACTTATCATGATTCATGAAGAGAATTTTCACAGGACAAATTCCCCACGACCAAAATGACCCAGAATATAGTTATATACACTTATATACTTACTAATGGTCCGTATTTAATTCGTTCATTGCCCAAAAGTTCGTAATTCTACAAAATAGGTGTGCACTTAAATGTTTATGACAATAATCTTTGGACTTGAAAAGAGAGCAGATTTTACTGCGACGTTCATCAATGAGAACAATGGAGAACAATGAACATTCTGGAATATTCTGAAGAACTCTGAAGTTAGCAACTTTGCAAGTCTTGACTCTTGACTGACTTGACTCTTGACTTGTTTTTTTGCTCTCAAACGGGGCAGCCTGCGCGCGCAGCACGCGTTGGCTACCTGCTGGAAAAATTCTGCAATTGGCTGTAATTTGGCGCGCAATTCAAAATCGAATTAAATTAAATCGGTTTTGAATTGCGCGCGTAAAATCTTGACCAACGGGAGAATTTCTCCAGCAGTAAGCCAAAACAATGCATGCGCAGTTTTTTGAAAAGGTGAAAAAAACCGCCAAATATTATATTCGAGATCGAATCGATCGATATAAATCGAATTTCAATGGAGTGAAGTTCTCTCTGACCAACAGCTGACCGTTGAAAAACAAAAACGCGAGTAACTTCAAAATAGTTGTTTATGAAATACGTAATAATTAATCGTTCCTTATATTATACGAGACGGCTTATTCTCGCTTTTTAGTTAATAATTTCACAAATTCGTCCTTGAAGTGTTGGATTTTTGTTTAAGTTCTAAAAGTTTCAGTTACTTGTTTGTCTTTCTATTGTTTAAAGATTATTATTATTATCATTATTATTGTTATTATTATTATTGTTATTATTATTGTTATTATTATTATTCAGAGATATTCTGACTTGATTTTTTTTTCAGAACAGAATAATTATATTACGATGAAGTTAAATACTCTAAAAAATTTCAGGATCAGCCATATTTTGGATTGTCTTTGTTTATTGACTTTGGAAAAATGTTCTAATATTTTTACAACTTTATTGATTGAAATGACCAATAACCAGTTCGTTGGAAATTACTCCAATGCACAAAATGCATTGGGATTTTTATGGAGGCAATTGAAAAAAGGTAAACATATTGAAAAAAGGTAAACATTTTAAAAAAAGGTAAACATATTGAAACAAACAATTGGGGCTTAAATCTCTTTGAAATCCATTTATTTCTATAAAATCTTTTGAAATCTTTTGAGATCTTTTGGAATTTCTTTTAAATCTTCTCTATTTTTCTATTTAAAAATTGAGTACCTCTACAAAGCGAAAAAACATCTAATATTATACTATTTGTTAAGTAAAATGAAAAATTCAAATTTTCAGATAAGAGTTTGGATCCAACACCTTTAAGTTGAATTTCTAAAAATAAATTTCCATAATGTGGAATTTGGAAGCTTCTTATGTAAATCTTATTAAATCTAAGTAAAAAAACCACAGAAGCTGAAAACTTCATTTAAAAAATGACATTAACATACGAAAATCGTTATTATCAAGGATGACTACGGATTCACATACAGATCTAATATTATTACCATGAAAGGTGACAGCCCTAGTAACATTCAGAGCTGGCGAGAATAAATGACACCTATTTTGCCCAGTGCACGTTTGAAAACGCTAAAATGTCAAAATGATTAATGTGACGGAATCGGTGAGAGAGAAATATATTTCTCTTTTGCGATTCGAGATGAATCAAAGTGCGCGCGGTGGGGATTGAGAACCAAAAAATGTGCTGCGCTGAACAAACAAAAGGACTAGAGACATATTTCTTTGCTCTTTTCTTTCCGAATCCTATAACGTCAATCGTAAAGGATTCTACGCTTTTCTTATGAAAATGTACGTTGTTCACACACACACACACACACACACACACACACACACACACACACACAC
>CAJFCO010018480.1:17144-51511 GCA_904066015.1 Synergus gifuensis
GCTTTTGCATTTAGCGCCGCCATCGGCCGGTAGGTGAACTTCGGTTCGGAGCATGCGTAACGCGATGTACAACGAAAAATAACCTCGTTATCGACTCCATCGATAACGAAGTTATTGTACATCGCGTGTTACGCATGCTCAGATATCTTTGCGTATGCTCCGAACCGAAGTTCACCTACCGGCCCATGGCGGCGCTAAATGTAAAAGCCACGTTCAATTTGCTTCAAGCTTAGTGCAGCTGGTAAAAGGCAATCTCATATACATTGTATATATAATACAATATGAGTGTATTCAGCTATTAACAGATAACTCTTCAAAAATAAGAAAATAAAAGTTTGCCTTGAAATTTCTTAGGCAAATAACATTATTAGTAGTAAAATTATTATTATAGCTTATAAAGATACAAATATATTCTATTATCGTTCAATATTATCAATGTTCAAGTAATAAACAGTATTCATAAATTATCGGATTTTTCAATCTGTCATACCTACCATAGTCTATATGAATTATTATACTCAAGAGTCACAAGAGGTCCGAAGAAGCTTAAAGACGCCCGATCAGAGTCGACTGTAATTGCAGGCACACTTACCCTATACCCAATCGGTCTCTTATGGTCAGAATGAAGAATGAAACACTCTTTCTTTACTTCCCTTTAAATATGTAGCACCATAATCCCAGACGTCTAAAGCGAATTACATACAAGTACAGTGTACAGCATCGCTGATATATTTTCGCATTCCCTTTTATGTATCAGCGGACTCAATTGGTAACGGCCGTGAATGTCTCGAGTAATCGAGGGTCTAAGCCCCCCAGGGCAAAGTTTGCAAAGGAGGTTTATAGTTGGCGGATATAGTACCATGAGAAAATATAGTGGTAGTACCTGCATAATGTATCGAGGAGGGCTTGACTCCGCCGACACAAAGTACTTGGTAACTACTTAGACAAGGGAACGCAGGTCTGACGAAACTCTTGCCAGACTACTTAGAAACTTATTTCGCGGCACGTCTTTAAAATGATGTAGCCAGCAACCCCCGACACTCTTCTACGTGCATCTTCGTCTTCCGTCAACGAATCTTCTCCCACCTTCACTGTATTTTACTTCTGAGAACGTTACTCGACCCACAACTTCACCCTTAAGAAATCTCCCACCTCCCTTTACTCCTCTCTGTAGGATAAATTAGTTTTTTATGGTCCGACGGTCCGCTGAGACGCGAGAGTAGAAGAATAATAGCAAGGAAGTTATAATGTTTTATAATTAGCTACGGCATTTATTTCATTCGAAAGGAGCCCGAGCGACCGTGGAAAACTTTGGACGGTTGAGCGAACTGAAAAAAACTCCTTCTGGCAGGTTACTCTTTCTATAATAGTGTATGCTCGACAGAACCGAAACGTGATAATCTCTGTCAGAGGTCTTAACTTTTAAAAAGTCAGGACTGGAAAGTTACAGGGAACAAAGGGTATGCGAAAGTCTTAGTCATCCTTGAAGAAACTGGTTTTGAAATGAGGGTAAGTATGCAGGATAGAAAATTGAAGGCAATTGTGTGGACAGGAGTAATCTTTAGTGACAGAAATTTAACTTCTGCGTAAATGTAGTATTCAATTCGACAATTCGGAGATGTTAAGTTGATTTCTGTTGGAAACTATTCGAATAAATTTGGTGGTGGGTAATGTAAATCGATGGGTTTTGAAAGTACTACATTATCGCACTATTATGAACTCCAACCGCACGTTTTATTACTTGGAGTATTACTGCGCCTCCACGTGAATTAATAATAATGCACGTCTACCACCTGATTATGATGATTATTGCAGTTACATCGTACTCGTGATTATCGTCGACTGAAACTTCGGCGTTCCGTGAAGTAGTAAATGAACCAATGGAGTGAGGAAAAGCGAATAAATTTCAGTGCTTATTGAAATTTTCATTTATTAGAGGGAATGATAGGAAACTGACAAATGGCAAAAATTTTGAAAATAAAAGATATTTTTTTATTATATAAATGTAAAACAAAAAAAAATTACAACGGTAGAGATTGGATAACTAATACATGCCCTTAAGGTGATGCATATTTGTTTCACATGTGACTTAAGCTTGGATGTTGAAAGTACAAAATACATTATCTGGTAATGAGTAAATAAATATTCATGATGAACTATTTCTAAAGCGAATATAAGCAAATTAGAAGTTTCAAAGAGCCTGCTGTGATAATCTGTGAGAAATTCCCTATTCATGGGTTAAGTAATTCATGTCGCAGCAGTTCCGACATTATGCTGTGTTTCTGCAAAATAAAGAAATTCTCTCTTCCTCGCTTCAGAATAAGCAGAACAGTTAAAAACAAACAACTATTGTTTTTCTCTAAAAAAGAATATTTTTATCCTTTGATAAAATTTATTTCATGTTACAAGTTTAAATTACTGAAGTCTTAAAATGCGCAATCAGAATAATATTCACTTTAAAAATTTAAATTAATTGCAAAAAAAGATATGTTACCTTAAGGTAGCAAACAAAAATTCTATAATAGTCTAAGTTATATAATTTGTTTATCTATTTTACTTTTATATACTTACATAGTTATATAGAGCACGCTTGAACACAGACAATTATTTTTCCATTATTTATTAATCCTAAAGGAAGCTTAATTTGGAAGCAGCTTCTCCTGAAGGCTTAGTACAATTTTTCGACGAAGATAATGACTCGTCTTCAGGCAGACTTTAATACCCTCTCGTAATTCAGAAATTTGCAAAGATTTTGTACTCTGAATAAATTTTATGTACTGTCTTTCTACTTCCTACGCGTCTTCGACTGACAATTAAAACGAGATTACTAAAGATTGGTAAAATCTCTTAATCCTAATAATCATTAAATTCACTGTCATTATTTTCCGCAATTACATTTCATCACTAAATTGCTTAATTTATGCTGTAAATGGACATCGATGTCGAAACATCGAAAACGTCGAGGTTTGCTTTCGATTTTATCGATTCTTTTCACATCGATGTTGCCTCATCGATTCGATGTGTAAATATCGATATAAAGTTTCGATGTGGATTTTTTTCACCACATTGTGTCAAATTATTCTTTGTTACAAGATACACTTAAATAATTTTTATTTTTATCAAGATTCATTAATATCGGTTTCATACAAATTTTTATAATTTGCGCGAATAACAACCAATCAGATGTACCTGCGCTTCCGCGGTTGTTGCAATAACGAAAATTGATATTTGTTTCCGATATGGATATTGATTTTTTTTTTCTTTTCACATCGATGTTATCTTTTCGATATATTGATGTTTGAAACATCGAATATTTACCATTCGATGTCCCATCACTCACTATGTTGTATGTAATTATTCAATTACGTAATTACAAAATTAAAATGACTTATTCTCTATCGACGTATTCATTACACATGAAACATTTTATTTTAGAAGCAGAATATATATTCTAGCATTCTTATTTCTATATGAAAATGATTCGGAAGTCATGCAAAGTAAGTTTAATATTCATAAAAATACTTGTAGATAAAACAGCCCCGAAAACTGAAGCAGAATGTGATTTTTTGTGATAGGACCGCAGATTGTGAACAAAAAGTAGAAGAATGAAAAAGGAAGAAGGAAGCTACAGGCGGAACCATTTGTTATAAAGCAATTTTCAGATCTTCCTGGTGTTTTTCCACCGAAATAACGACTCTTTCCGCGATTCTCGGGCGACGCTCCAAGTTGTATAAGGACTTAAAGTAACAACGCTCCACTTCGCAACAGAAAAGGATGGAAAAGGAAAGAAGCGACTAGAGAAAGAAACTAATATATTTTACGTGAGACAAAATTTTTAAATTTTACGTCTTTCTGATTAGCAATATTTTTTGGAAGTTATGTTATTTTTACTAGTATCACTAATCTGACTTCATTTTTTAATTCAACTTCTTGAAATACATAAAAAAACATGCTTTCTCATCATATACTCAAAAAATATAATTTTTTCGAAAACAAATCGTAAAAGGTGCTATTTTGACCTCAAATTCGGATTCAACGATTCAAAATACATAGTATGGCTGTGCAATCAATACAGGAACGATATTGAATTCAATTTGAAAAGCTTTTAAAAGAAACGTTAAATTTTCAAGCAAAAAAGTGGATTTTAAATTGAAAATTTAAATTTTCATCAAAAAATGAATTTTCAATGGAATATTTAGAACCTTTCTTTTTGTACAGGATGAGACATTTATAAATTTATATTTTATACATTCATTTAACATGTATGGAATTGGGACACAGACAAAGCAAAAATACCTGGTTAAAAGATTTAGTGAAGGGAAAAAAGGTTTTTCGTTTTTTCTTAGACGCTGAATCATCTCAAGAAATACAGAAAAGTTTCGTAATCGACATCAAACTGAATAATGTAAAGAATCTAATCATCAAAGAAAAACTTGTCGATTCGCGAGGTATCTAGACAGCTTCTTGACATTTCCTCAATGAACGGTTGCTGAAAGTTTTTCGACTTGTAACACGCACTCTTATCGATGAAAGATTCAGATTCATTAAGGTCTCGATTCCTTTCTCGCATTCTCTCTTTGCCTTCACTTTTCTCTTTTGCGTAGCGCCTCCGGTGAGTTGAACTTCGTTAACTATCCTGTACGCCGCTTCTCACCCTGTTAGCCAACTTAGCCCAGTCCATTCCTCTCTACACGGTTTGTATAACAGTATTTCGTGTACAAAGCCGTTTCGAGTGATTCGAATTTCAAAGAGCGAAGGGGATAATTCTTCCGTTGAATCAAGCCCTCCCTGGCAGCTTTTGCTGAAACGGTATTCATAGTATAATAATTCTATTCATTTCCAAAGCCCTTCTTTCGGCACAAAAGAGTCACGTTTAAGAAAAAGAAAGAAAATCTTCTTGGCTAAAGAGCGTGCTGAAGGAATCTTTCATGTGAAATTAGTCAAGCATTTTAATTTTGAAGATATTTTAGCAACACTTGTGAGAAAGGTCGATTGTGTCGAAATCTATCGCCAATTTATATGGAAGAGTGAAAAAGTGGAAAAAATTATATTTTTTCATTTTAAATCTGAAGGATATTTTCTCGATTAAAGTACTCGAGGAAGTAGTCGTTCATAAAGTTGAGCCGACATTAAGCATGGGGCCCATATGCAAGGTACGCTCCAGTCATGATTAATGCTGAGGTCTGCGTGCGAAACTCGAGTAGTAAACTCACGCCGAACTATAGTATCCACACTAATTACGCATCCGCTATTAAGTAGAAAACACTACGTTCGATCGGTCTAAGCTTAATAGTCATTCCCAACACGAAATAATTCAACTGCCACATCGTAGAAGGAGATATAAATTTTCTAGGGCGGAGCGCAATTTTCCTTGTATCTTATTCTCCTTATATACTTATAACCCTTTTAATAGAAATCGTTTTGAAAACAGAAATAGTTTGAAGATAGCAATTTGTTCGATATAATTATTAGAAATCTCATAAAAATTCACCAAACCCATAAAAATTTCACAATGTTTTTTAAAAATCGAAAAATTTCTTAAAAAACCTTACAGTAATTCCATACAATCCATTTAAATTTCACAAAAATTTTTGTAGATCAGAAAAATCTCTTGAAATCACTAAAAATTATTTACAGTCTCGTAAAATTCCATAAAATTCCTCGCAATTCTTAGAAATCTTTTAAAATATCTTAAAATTCCAGGTTAACATTTAAAATTCCTTAAAACCCCTTATAACTCCTACAAACCTTCCGAAATTCCTTAAAATTTCACGAAAATCTTAGAAATCGCTTAAATATATTGAAATCTTCTAAAATTCTTAGAAACCTCTTAAAATTTCAAAATATTTAGAATCTCTTAAAATTCTTAAAAGTCTCTTAATAAAATTGCATGAATTCCTTAAAAAGTTTCCTCTCTAAAAATCTCTTGAAAATCTCGCATACATTATAGTTTCAAATCTGATTGACTTTGGAATGACTTGAAGTTGTAAGAAAAAAAAAAAAAACAAAATGATCGCGCGTGTTGGTTTTCAATTTTTCATAAAAAAAGAATCAGCTCATTTCCCCTGTTCCGAGATCACTTTGTGCTGTGAAGCCTCTATTATCTATTAATCAAAACATAGACATCATGTGTTTCTATTAATGAAGCACTGTCGATTTTTTTTCCGTTCATTTTTAATTTTGCCTTAGTGTGACGCCGTTGAGTCAACCCGCCGTTTTTTTCCTCTTTATATCCAAGGGAGAATTTTGGCGGAAGCAATTATTGAAATATGTTACTCCAACGTGTTATTTAGGGTAGCAACAAGGCAAAGAAAGGTGTACACAAGTATGGTACTTAGGTGGCAATGCATGATTGTAGGAGGAAATTGTGATTGTGTGGGTCTCGGTAGCAGAATGAATCAGGGAAGGGGCGAGACCTCCCTTTTATCAAAGGCTCTGGCAGATTGCCACGTCGCACCGCATAATGAAGCAGCACGTTGGGTTTCGACTATGCCCGCCATACCATGCAGAGCATGTTTTACCTCAAAGTAGAATGGTTTATTGTATGAGGGAAAGCGCGAGAGAATACACCATGCTTACAGTAAGGTGCGCATGATGATATTCGCGGATACTCGTAGACTGTACTAATGTTCGGATAGGAGGGACGTGATGGAGTTGGTATTATCACCCTTAGGAACCATATTATAACCACATGAAATGAGTATCTGCAGGCGGAAAGAATTTCCCTTCTGGCTTTCAATTTGGCCGCGTTCCCATGTTCCTCTATTTTCAAAACTTAGTATGTTATACTTTTTGCACCAAATCATTACGTCTCATAGAGATAATTCGGAAAAAAAATTATTTAAAGCGATGCACAATGGAAGAATGTATGGTCTGATCATGTTACGCATCACGTACTGAATCTCCTGCATCCACAATGGTGGAAAATATTATCGCCATTCAGCCATAGGTGAAAAAGTGGCAGTTGTATAAAACTGAACCGAATTACCCCATTTCACGTAACTGTTCTGCGAGGGCCATTTGAACACTTTGTTTTCTCATTATTCCGGTCTTAAATTAGAATGGCAAGCTTGCTGTCGAAAATGTAGGCACATAACCGACGCAAGGTCGGACTATAATGAACAAATGGATTTCCCATATTGGCGTCTGCTGTGCTGGGCATTAGAAACTTTATCGATGCTAGGCGAACGTAAGGCTATACGAGACATTAAATTTTACTACTTTTGGATTCGAATCAAATTGCCTCGGAACCAAAAGTCTCTACAAAGTCGTAATCGTATCACGTCACATCGAATCTCGTCAGCTTTTTCCATTCACCATTCACAATTTTTTATATCCACAGCGTAAAAATTGTAGTAAAATCATCACATCCCGCTATCATGACAAGTGTCTCTCAGAAGTGGAAAACTTACGATCGTTTATTGTAACTTGGGTGATATTTCTACCTTCTTTGTTTCTATTCCACTTTCACAATTATTTTCTCACAACTTGTCCGTGCATTTCATTCAAAGTTCCTGCCTTTGTTCACATCAACCGTTAGCTGTTATTACGTTTATTGGTCGGTTATGACTTTTTTATTTGATACGTCATCTCCCTCCAATATGCGAAATCTTCAAAATTTTATGCCTTCTGTTCTTAGGTTTTTATTTAGTTAGGGTTTTTTTAAAGTTTTTTTTAGGTTATTCGGTGATGTGTTCTTTTGTATATCACCGTTGAATAATAATGTAACTCTCTCTCCATAGGTTATGGATGCCAAAACTCATGCCAGATGGAGTTTATGTTATAGTTGGTTATAGTAATGTAACTTCCGGTATAGGCCATAATACCCATTATATAGATATAGCCTGGATAGCCATTCTACCGATGATGTCAGAACTTATCCCAGGTAGACGTTAGGTTATTTTCTTCATGTTAGATTCGAAATTATGAAAACGTAATAGGTATTGTTTTGTAATGTGTAGTAAAACCACAAACATTTTTAAGAGTTTAAGAATTATTGGACACTAATTTGCTTCTTTGAATTCAGAGAAAGCTAACTAACTAACGAGAGCTACTTAGTGTACTAAACAACTCCAATGAATACACGACTATTCTGAAGTCTAGACTCTAGAGAACTGCCATGTTCGCTTAGTCCTAAACTAAACCATCTCGACGCATGCGCAGTAAGCGTCACTCGAGGCTTTTTCACTTGATTTACCTAAGTGAGGTATTTTACGCAGTAAACAGGTAAAATACCCATCGGGTTCAAATCTTCATTGTGCTCAGGCCCTTACCTCACTTTCTTACAAGTTTATCGAATTTATTAGTGTTATTTTATTAGGTACTATATATATTAATAACTGACTTATTAATCGAAATTATGTATCAAAGCAAAGTTTTGCTTATCCGTAAAGGATAATTATCTGTTGGTAAGTAATTTTAGTCACGTGGCAACACATCACAATCTGCCCTGAAAGTTAGATTATGTGGAGGTAATTTACATAATATAATAAACTAAGGAGGTAAAATATAGTAAATTACTTTAAACAACCATGTAATTTATCTCAAGTATTTTACCTACCCAACCCTGCAGGTTACACATTGTTGCGTGAACCTAAAAATATATAGATCAAATATAAACTTGTGGCGAAAGCATAAATAGTGGGGAGGCGGCCATATTGTTTAACGGAATTCTAAGTTATTTCAATGGTTGAGATTTAGTGTACGATTGAATTAAGTTGAGAAAAATGTAAAAATATCAAATTTGTGGTATAAAATGAAGTAACTTTCATCATTAATTCAAATAAATTATCTTTTAGCATAATGGAGCTATGACCTTTCATAATGTTTATATTTTGACCCATGACGTGAACCTTAAACTTTGGCATAATATTTTTTGTAATTTTTGACAACATATGTTATTTTACTTTCTGATTTCAGAGATTGAGCAGAGGGGCTTCTATTTTTTTTTTTGCGCCCCATTGAACCAAACTTACTGCAAGATTTAAGATTAAAACCTAAGAGAATAGGGAATCTAAAAAAACGTCTTTTGTTCTTGTGGTCTTTTCTTTATAAAGAGAGCAGAAGAAATTTTCGCGAAAAGCACAGGCTTGAGGGTAGACAGAAGATTAAAGGCGCTGAAAAAAGGAGGATAAGAGTTCGGGCAAAATGTGAAAGGAAAATCTAAGGTCAAGCGAGAAGATTGCGTGAGTAATAAAAGTGTATATTGAAACTGAATTTATGCCTTCTTGAACTCAAAACGAAACACATAAAAATCATAAAATTATTAGAATTAAGATTGCCGTTTAGGTTCTATAAGAATACCTAATTAGCAGCTTAATGACATTTCCCTAAGAGGGTTCGACGTGTAAATCCTATAAATTTGAATGCCTTCACTTTACTTTTCACTGTATTCTGTATAGCCTCACTTCTGTTATAAAATATAAGTGCAATTTATTACGTAAAACTATATTTTTAAATAGATAGTCTCTAAGTAGGTATTGCGGAGAATAAAAACTTGTTAATGAGCTAATGAATGCTCAGTTTATCATCCCACACCTTTTTTTTTCTTAAGCCGCTTTTTCCTTTTCTGTATGAATTTATTTTTTTTTTTCCTGTAAGAAGGTATGAAATAAATTAAACATTTATTCCGAATATAATTCAACTTACATCTCTTTGATTTAAGAAAAATGTTATTTTTCTCCATTTTAAACACAATTGAAAATAATTTCAACCAGATCTTATTACTGAAGGAAATTTAAGAAGGAAAACATTTCTGACAGAAGCAACCTAAATTTTTTTAATCCTGAAAAAATAAGCTGAAACTTTAATATTATTCCTCTAAAAAGCATTTTAATATTTTTTTGTACAATGCAGTGAAGAATTTTTCTCAATTTTCCATTGTTGGTTTAACCTCGATTCTCTAAAAACGTGCTCTCTTTTGTGGATCAGAGGAACGAATTCTCGATATAAGTGGGCAATAACGCGTCGGTTGTCCGTTGCCTCCAAAGATTAAAAGAGGTCCTCCTTCACCTTTATCTTTCACGTTGCGGTTAACTGGCGGCAACATGTGCCACAAACTCAAAGGACATACGGACTCCACTCTTCTTTTTTTTTAGGGACGTGGTCCGGGTTCCAAAATGAAAAAGACAAGTCTGCATCGTATAGTTTTGCTTCAGCTCACATTTCTCATCTCGTGAATGCCACTCCAGAGCAAGAGGCACTAATTTCTACCAGAATTTCAGACTATTTGGAACACTAAGATTGGATTGCAACTTTCATGTCGAGTTACAAAACTCTCACATTCTGTTTTCAAAAAAAAGCAAGCGATGGAAGTCTGTTTTAATTGCATCCTTTGGTAGAAGGATAGAATAAATCAAGGAATTAAGAAATATAAATCTATAACTAAATTTCCAAATAAATTTAGCTTTTATTTCCACAGATGGCGCTGTGATCGCTAAGTTCATGTAGTTGTGAAAAGTAGACAATTTGGGATTACAAATTTCGGTGTCTAATCGAACTCTAAGGTATTACAAAATAAAATTTTCACGGTTGTTGTCAAATATGTGAGAATATATTCAGGATGAAGTACCATGGAACCGGAGTGCATTGCGTTATTGCGCAAAACCATGAGAGTGAGAGAGACTAGTAGTATTAGTCCGTCTCTTTCACTCTCATGGTTTTGCGAAAAACGCAACGCATTCCGGTTCGATGAGACTTCACCAACCATGAAAATTGGATTATTCTTCAGCATAATTAAATACTTATGACACATTTCAAAATTAACCCAAATGATTCTGTCCAGTGGGCATCTCAGGTTCATATAACATACCTATAAATCATCTTTGTTGAAGATTCTGAAGATCATTTTGAATTATCATCTTAAAAAAAGAAAATTGCAAGAAGGAAATAAAGGGAGAAGAGAGGAAAAATTGGTTGAAAGAAAGAGGGAGAGAAGAGATGAAGGGAAGGAGAAGAAGAGAGGAAAATGGGACAAAAGGAAAAAGGGAAGAAGAGAAGAGGAAAGGACAAGGTGGAAACAGGAGGATGTGAAAGGAAGGGATAAAAGAAGAGTTACGATAGATATACAATAGAATGGAAGATGGAAAGACGTGTAGAAGAGGAGAAAAGGGAATATAGGAAGGGGTGACGAGAGGAGGAAAATGTTAAGGAGGGGGCAAAAGAAAAAATGAAGAAGAGATGAAAAGAATATGGAAAGATGGAAAGATAGAACAGGATAAGATGGGAAAAAGTCATACTGGGAAAAGGGTAATAGGGAAAGAGGGAGGAAGGGGAAAAGGAAAAAGGAAAGAAGGGAAAATTGCCTAGAGGAGGAGGGCATAAATAAAACAAATGTAATCGTTAGTAGACTGATGAATAACGGGTTCTCAGTCTTGAAAATGATTTCCCTAATAGTGGCCACCTAGGCAAGTTCCAAGGTAAATTCCAATTGTGGAATTCTCAATAGCTTATATCTACACCATGAATAGACCATCTATGTTGAGAAGACGGCATTCCCGTAGGACTTGGAAGCCAATAGTGGGTCAGCAACGTCCGGTGGCTTGTAACCTATCGCGATAACGACCCCTAAGTAGCATTGTTGTCAATTTCATTTGAAATCTCTGATTTACACCTTAATGCTCACGTTAATATCAATTTTGATATTACCAGAATTCAATAGTTTTAAATAATTCGAAAATTTTATGTAGAATATTATTGACATTACATAATGGATTCTGAGACAATTTGCATAGCTTTGAATTTCTAGGAACTTGTTTTTTTAATAATAACCCGACGGACTTAACGAAGTCCTGAAAGTTGGCGGCTTAGTATTAGTTGGCCGAAGTCGAATTAACGTAAAGTTTAAGGAAACCCGCGACGTCGAGTCGCTGCAACTAGAGAAGAATTTAACGATAATGAAGTTATACAGTAGCAAACAGGGTCGTTAGCACGGCGAGGTCCATTCATTCAAATGTCAAATTCCGGGACTTCCGGACTGAGAATTCTTTTGAAATATGCTGTGAGAAATCTTCCTCATAAATAGTTTTTCAGCACCGTCTATGAATCTCGTCTGCTGGATTACTAAATCAAAAAAAAAACATTAATATCTTTGGAACCAAGAGAACTTGTTTCCTCTTTATGGACAATTAATATTATTATAATAATAACAATATTTGGAATTTCTATTCCAAATATTATATAATAACACGTATATCATATACGTACTAATACTACATGAAACATTTTTTACCAAAAAACGATTTGCAACATGTAGCATATTTTATTGTGGACGAATTTTTGTTACAGTTTTGCGAAAGCGTTTTGTTGTGCGTGCTGAATCATCAATCAGGAATTTTCAGTACAAATATAACGATACTCACTTTATTGACACGACAGCTGCGTAAGTGATCGAGGTTTTGAGGTAATCCATCACTGACCATTGCTGGAAATATAAAAACTGCGTATGAGAGGAGTCGTTAGCTATAGCATACTGTCAACTACTCAGTGATTGTCGATTACTATTCATTGATCTGGCTCGTCGGTTGCAGATTAAAGGCAACACGATTTATCACTTCGGACAATCGTAGGCATTTTTCAGATTTCGAGTCATTATCGGCTTGAATACACAAGTGGCGAACCGGAAGGAATTTCTCGCGCAATAGAACGTCATCATTTCTAGAGCCTATGATAAATAATACGAAAAAATGCATAACGCATTGCCTTAGACACTTTTCATTATAAAACGAAATAAAATTAAGTAAGACAGAATTTTACCAAATATTTGTTTTATTCATGAATATTAGGCATACAATTTTCATATGGATTTTCAATTTTAATGACTTCTTCAATCCATTCACTGTAACAGTGAGCAAGCTATATTTAAATAGCATTTTCATCAGACTAAATTTCAGGGTGTCAATTTTTGATCCAAAAGTAGATCAAAGCATTGCACAATGGAATAACGACCTCTACGTAGGAATATGTGAATGATGTACTGTAAATTTTGGACTTTTTAAATTGTTTTTCAATTGTGCAATGCTTGCTTCCTCTTTTGGGTCAAAGTTCAACTCCTTCGGATTTGGTGTGAATGTATCTGGTGATTTGCTCTACTATCAACGTTCTTGCCGAGAAGAACGATTTCCTCCGGATGGACCAGCTCCTCTAGATGGTCCAGCTCCTCCTCTGCCTTGGCCTAGGCCTTGTCGCCTTTGGGCTTTACCTAATTCTGATTCCCCTGGAAATACTGGGCAACGTACATCACCCTCTACGACAGTTATAATTCCATGAGGATCTTTATAAATCAGTTTAACCAGACCATCATGACTTGCTCTAAAAAAACCTCCATTTGGCATTGAAACAAGTTTATTTGCTTTTGCTGTTACCCAAATTTCAGTTTCATCCGGTATTACTGGCACAGCAATGAATGGCTGTCCTGCTGGATATGCTGGTGGTCGGTTTCCAGCCTGTGCACTTAATTCTATGAAAAGTCAAGAGAGATTCAAAAACGTTTTGGAACAACTGCTGTTCATTATTTTTACAATTTAGAATACTTTCTTAATATTTATAAAGTAAATACATTTTTTATTAAGAACTACTACAATAACTATACTTACGAACAGAATTAAGGAACATCAATGATGTCAAGAAGAGGGTACAAATGATGAACGTCATTTTCTCAAAACAGTGAAGCATCTAGATTTTATTGAACGTTGAAATTAATTAAAACTAAGGTCTAAATGACTACGAGTTATATACCAACTGATAATTCAGTTATCAGAATCACTTTAAATGCTAAATTGCAGATGTTAAAGTAGTAAAGATATAATAAGAGTACGTGGAATTTTTTTATTACATTTAAAGCGATAATACTCATTTATGACCTTTCTTACGATAGTCATAACATTGAATTAAAAATATACTTTATTTAATAGCATTATGGATTGTGTAAAGCAATTTCAAAAAAGAATCCATAAAAATATTTTTCATAACATAAAAATTGAAAATTCGACTTTCGGTGCTTTCATAGCGGGTTGAAAGTAGCAGTTTCAACCCTAGGGTTGAAATATCACTCTAGGGTTGAAAAATATCACCCTAAGTTTGAAATATCACTCGTGTGATATTTGCCCTCGCTACGCTCGGGCAGCTAACTTCACACTCGTGAAATTGTCGTCTTTCACCCCTTGTAACGTAATATACTAATGCTTTCTGAAGGAGAATTGGCTTTCAATATTCAGTAAATTATAATGTGTCACATTATACTCTCTCGGATATTTTCAATCTAGCCTTTTGAAAGATTTTATAGGATTTAGATTATTCTTACATCAGACTGCGTATTTTAATCTAATTACAAATACGTGTTTCGATTAATAACGTACCATTATAAAGGCAAACAACAGTTTTTAAAAATTTTTATTAATGTTTATTACTTTACGACTATTTTTTAGTATAGTATATAGAGGTCTGCGCTGACGTCAGTTGGATCGGCGGCGGCGTTTAGGCTAAATTTTGTCGGCGACTGGCGACGCGCCGCCGTTCTAAATTTTCGGTGGCGGCGTGGCGGCGTTAATGTTGGCGCGGGTTTCTAAAATAGTTTTTTTTTCTGTATTTTTTTGTTTATAAATAGGAAAGAGATGAAGAAAAATTTTTTTATAAAATTAAATAAATATTTATTAGAGTAGAGTGGGGCGAAATGGCCATTTTTTACTATTGAGCCCTGTAAAACTCGCAAATGAAAAAATTAATAAATAACTCAGGTACCATTGCAAACTTCACATTTTTGGCTAAAACTTTTATGTGGAAATTATTTGTCTATAATGATTAGTATTAGAATTATAGCCTTTGGAAAAAAAAATTCGAAATGGCTGTTTCGCCCCACCCGGTGGAGCGAAAAAGCCATTTTATTTTAAGACTGAAAATCGAGGAAAAGCCATTTTTTTAAACATGAAATTCAAATATTTATTACAAAAAATCGTATTTTAAAATTAAATCGTCATTCACTCAGTATCAGAATAATATTGTGGAATTTTTGCGACATTTCGTTTCGAACGGCTAATGCGACTTGGCCTTGCCTTTGGTTCGTCAAATTTTGCTGGTCTATCTCTCTTAATAGCTGTTTTTTGGATGTTTTAGAAAGAGGTTTTATAGAAAATGTAATATATTTGGCTAAATATATTATGAGAAATTTATATATTATAATTATTTATTTCAAAAATAAAATCTTTATTCATATAAAACTCTTAATAAAAGGAACACTTAGAAGAAATCTTAAACGACAAAATCACTTAGGAATGTAATAGGAACTTCGATTTAATTTGTAAATATATTTTTGACGTTTTGATTTTTTGCCTCGAAACCTGTAGCAAAGTTATTCTTTAATCCTTATACATTATTTTCTTTACAATTATTTTCTTCTGTCTTGAGTGGTCTTGACATATTCACGCTGCCGAAAATTGAGAACAGCGGTACGCCGACGCGCCAAATACAAATCGGCGGGAATGAAAAATCGGCGGCGGCGTCGGCGTAGCGCGGCGACGCAGACCTCTAATAGTATAATATTTTTATTCCACCTCTCCCCTGTCAAAACCAAGGCCCACTTATGTTTCTATAATCCAGTGCTCTCAGATCGAGCCAGAAATTTACCCCCTCCACATTCACTATTTTATCGAAAAAAAGTAATTTGTAAAATAAAATTTAGCAAAGTTTTGAAATTATTAGTCTTCTTAAGTATTTTCTTGAATTATGTAAGAAAACTTTCCCATATTATATTCAATAAATTACTTTTTTTCGATAAAATAGTGGATGTGGAGGAGGTAAATTTCTGGCTCGATCTGAGAGCACTGCTATAATCTCAGCCCTTGACCTGGCTTTCTATCTTTTCAATTATGCTTCAGTTTTATGGTAGATTGTGTTGGTCCAAGACGTTGTGAATGTCGAAAAGAGAAACAAGCGACAAACGTGTGAAAAACCGATGTTTCTTACTTATTACTATGGTATTTCAATCAGTCGGTAATGCAAATTCCTGCAGATACCTAACCTCAGATGAACGGTAGATAAGGTAGGCCTCTGACATATCGACAGAGGCTAATTTTTTCTGAAATCTGCATTGCCGATTGAGAGTAATACCAACAGAGGGTAATACCAATCGAGGGTAATTTAGCATGGAATAGAACTTTTATCTTGTCAATAGTCAACAGTTAATGATTAATGATAAAAAACCAATTGTAAAAAGGAAATGGTCACAGGTGAATGGTAAAAACCAAGAAATGAAAAACAGCTACTACTAAAGTCAACTTTACCGATATATTCTATTTGTGGTAAATGATCCTTAGGTTGAGCCCTACTGAGAGATTCTGGTCAAACGAAGCGGTAAGCAGAGCAGTTTGTAGAATGTCAAAACAATTAAAATTACTCATGCGATGCAACGATGTCGTAAATTAGTTGCAAGCGGTAGGAGTTAGTTACGCTAAAAGTATATATTGTCGTGTAGCATTGCTCAGAGGGTAGTTGGCAGCTCTCGACAAGCAACTTAGCGGTCTTCCCTCAAAACAACTACTTTAGAACCCTACCCCACCCCCGTTCGCCCATCCACAAAAGAATACTTCACAACCATCCCCTTCCACCTTTTCTATCTATCGGATGGACATGGGTCGGATTCGCTACCGCTATCACCTTTCCTCCACCGGTTTACTAGCTCCTGCGTCAACTATTATCTCTTCTGAACAATTTGTTCGATACTTCTCACTGTGCACTGACACATATACTAATTCAAGAGTTGTAATACATACAGACTGATGTAAAGACTTTACTTGATGTATTAAAGAACATCAGGACTGAGAAGATTAGAGTCCGGAAGTAATAGCGACTCTGAAGTTTCAAGTAGGTATATTAAAGAGAAAGATAGAGCTTGAAAGACAGAAACAAATACTTAGCTGAAAAAGCGCTTTTAAAAAAACGAGTGATATTATGAGTTGCAATTTTATTTAAAATAATGAGAAAAATACAAAATTTTTTATCAGTTGTTAATAGTCGATAATCTAATATCAAACTTCAAATGTTAAGGTTCAAAGTTCAAAAGTCAATGGACAAATGTCAAATTTCAATAATAAAATATTAATGGTTAAGAATTAAAGATCAAACGTAAAACTTTAAGAGTTAAGAATCGGAAGTCAAATGATTAAGGTCAAGAGTAAACTGTCAAGAGTCAATAGTCAATGGTATAAGGTCCATAGTCAAAGTTTAATGGTCAAAGGTAAAATGTCAATTGTCAAATATGAAATCATGGGTCAAAAGAGGAAGTGAAATGTTTAAAGCTACTTAAGGTCAAAGGTGAGTCAAACTATGGAGGTAAATTCAATAGTTAAAGGTCAAAGGTTAAATGTTAATAACAAAAGGTTAATGATAAATTTCAATGATCAAGGGTAAAATGTCAATGATCAAATGTTTGAAGTAGTTGGTCAAAGAAAGTAGGTCAAACGTTTTAGGCTGCTAATTAAAGGTGAGTATGCAATGGTGAAAAGTCAAAGCGAAAATGTCAATTGTCAAATATCTGAGTTCATAGGTCAAATTTGCCTACAACTTACATCACGAGACCGATCGCGCGCTTGAGCGCGCGTGTTTCGTATTTATTTTCGTTTCGTATCGTGTTCTTTTTATAATAGGATAGATAGAGTTTAAAATTTTTCTTATTTGAATACTTCAAATCAGAGCCGGCAAATATGCACGACAATATTAAGTTAATTAAAGCACGAGCCTCAAGTTTGGCTAATATATTTTAATTATAGGAAATAATGGAAATTTGATACACACCAGCGTCACCAGCCGTAAGTGTTTCTCATCTCGATAATGACGTAATTAATTTGAACAATAGATTAAGACCAGAGAAAGCCTTTGTTCAAACGATTAAAGCTGAGCGAAAATAATGTAGCTGGCTGGCATCTAGTAATCTATTAGATGGCGCTACTATTAGCGATATAATGACGTGATAGTATCGAAATTCTATCGTGTTCTTTAATTAAACTTTTGACGCTGGCTATTAATGAATAAATCGAGTCATTCTTATCTTTATTATACTTATAATATTATAATATTATTATATTTCGTAAATATAAATGTTTTTATATTTAAACACATCTGTGACTTTCTACATTTAATTTTTGACCCTTGCAATTTTACCAATTGACTTTTACCTTTGACCACAGACATTCTTTTATCTTTCAATTTTAACAACTGACCCCTCAAACCTTTACCCTTTCCGCACTATAGAATAGACCTGAAGAGATCCGAAGACGTCCGAAGAGGCTCGATGATGTCCGAAAACATCCGAAGAGGCCCGAATAATATTCAATATTTATATAAGCATTCATGTAACTTTTTTAGTTGGGTAATTTCATTTATAATATAGTAACTCTTCTGAAATAAAAATTCTAATCTATAATGTAGCGAAATGTAGTTGTTTTTGTAGATATGGAGGGATCTCTCGTGCTTATGGGTATCTTCTTATAACATGTCATCAACACTAGGAGAGCAAGTCTAGATACTGGGTTGCCTCTCACCTAAGCCATGAACAAGATACAGGGGAGAATAGCTCTCTCATGCATAATTCCAATATGTGATAGAAATTGTGGCTGGCACGAGGCACAGCCTTCTGAATAACCCATTGCTCGCTTGTTATCGGATGCCGCTACTACCATGCCAAGACAGAGGGTCGAAATGCTAAATTATGTATTAGACCCAACATCTCGTCACAAGGTAAAAGGTAAAAAATCACATGGCTACGAGTAACGGATCCAGAGTGAAGAATAGTGAAGGACTTTCTTCAGTAATCCTAACGAAGTTAATGAGGCTTTATTATTTCTTCAAAATATTTCGGTCACAGTATTTTTTAACTAATCTATATTTAAAGGAATTTTACGAAACAATGGTCAGAAATCAAAAATAAATTTCAAAGTCTTAAAGGTTATCTAACTTACCTCCTGCTGCCATCGATATTTATTTGAATAAATCCTACTTGGATTAATTAAATTAATAAATTAATTAACATAATTCATTAATAAATATTAATTAATCTACATTTAACGGGATTTTAAAAGAATTTCAAAAACTTTAAGAATTTAAATAAATTAAAAAATATTTTACAGCATTTTGATCGATTTTAAAGGGGTTTTTTGAAGCTTTCAAAAATTTCAAAATAGTTTTAATGCTTTCAAGGGATTTAAAGTGATTTAAGTGCTTTTACGGCATTTCAAGGGATTTAATGTGGTTTAAAAAGACGTTAAAGGATTTTAAAAGATGCCAAAGCATTTTAAATGATTTTTAAAAAATGTTCATATAATTTAAAAATACATTTAAGCACTTAAAGGGATTTTAAAAAATCTCAAGATGTTCAAGATATTCTTAATGAATATAAAACATTTTAAGTGATTTTAAAATATTTTTAAAGAATTTTAATAGAATTCAAATAAGTTTCAGGATTTTAAAGTAATTTTAAAATATGTATAAATAATGTTTTCGAATTCCTTAGTCTATTAAATCTCTTGAAATCTTTGGAAATCTTTTAAATTCTATTAAATCTCTTAAAATATATATTGATTTTTCTGAAATCTTTTAAAATATCTTGAAATACTTTTAAATTTAGTTTAAATCTTGATAATCACTTAAAATACTCAATAATATTTTGAAATATTTTGGAATCACTTGAAATTCTTTGATCTCATTTTGAACTCGTTTTATATCCTTATTCTAAAATCTTTGTACTTTTATGATTATAAGCGTAGGAATATTTTTTTAATGATTACATTCCAATTATAATTGGAATTATATGATATTCATATATGATAAACATGCATTAATGTAATTTAATGTGTAGTAATTAACTTGAAATTGTCGGTATATCAGAAATAAATGGTAAATCTCTTGTTGTGCATTGCACTTGAATAATAAATTTTTCAAGTTCTAAGAACTCGCAATGGGTTCAGTAGAATTCCTAGACGTCAAACTTATTGTCGAGTCGTGTAACTATGACAAGAACGTGTCGATACAGCGGCGCCGAATACATTAAGACGTCTACACGAACAAGGTTAGCCCTCATTCTAATTTTATTAATATCAGCTGTGCTATATGCATGCACATACCTAATATAGTAAGTACATAAGTAGAAGTTCAATTATTTTCAAATATTCTCTATTTTGAATTCATTTGAATTTTGAAATAATTTTTAAGCATTTACTTGAATTATTTTGATCTCACTCGCTGCCTTTAGAATTTTTCTGAATAGTTTTGAAAAAAGCCTTAAGAATTCCGTTGAGCTATTTCGAATTCGCTTAAATTACGTGAAATTTCAGATGATGGGGCCTTGGAAACGTAAATCCCTGGGCCTCAATTTGTCTCAATACGCCCCTGGCCGGTCTTTCTTCGGTGTCCGCGTTCAGGGTACTTGTGACAATACGAAAAAGAGTAGTTTCAAAATTATTCCTTATCTCGCTGTTCTAAAATAAAAATTTTAAAACTTGTAAACTGTACATTACATCTTTTCTCCCGAATAATACAAT
This sequence comes from Synergus gifuensis, assembly GCA_904066015.1. Classification (NCBI taxonomy): domain Eukaryota; kingdom Metazoa; phylum Arthropoda; class Insecta; order Hymenoptera; family Cynipidae; genus Synergus; species Synergus gifuensis. The sequence continues at coordinate 37,670 of CAJFCO010018480.1, forward strand.
TACTCTAAAGTTGTCAAGATTTTTAATACAAATAGACTATAAAAAAAATAATTAGCGAATATAAGCTTTTAAGTAGGAGGAAGCAATTTCATCATTGAAGCAGACGATGAGTAAATAGAAGCTAAGGAGAGGTTTATTTTTAATTTGGATCAGCAATATCGAAGAAGCGAAATGCACTCAGGATCTTAAGACCTCTTCAAAATTCTATATTTTCCATCACGTTTCATGGCTGAGGTATCCTCTCATTCTATCTGTCGAGAATACGATATCCGTTCCAAGGGAGCGAGAGGCTACGAAAAGTACATTTTCATCGCAGTTGCTCCTTCAGGATCGATTCTTCCCTCGGGATATTTTGGTTCGCGACGGAAAGAGCGTATTGGATGAAAAAGTTCCCGTTTCATCTCAGTTCCATTCTAAAAAATCAACTATTTATGTTTTTAGCCTTATCCAACAAGGAACTCGAGTTGTTTTTTCGTTGTTCACATTTTCGCTCCAGCGTAAACTTTATACTCGCTCTCAAGACGTTATGTGACTGAAATTATTCCCCAGTGATATTTTCTTGTCTAATAAATTGATTCGCAAATGTTATTTATTAAAACAGCTCCCCTATATGGCACATACGATATTTTTTTGTAACATATGCATTATTAAATGTGTGTCACTTTGAAATTGTCGCTTTGTAAAATTGTAGACAAATTTCATCAGCAATTTTCGCCTTTGTATCGTTTATCCCTCTTCAGTTCTTCATTTCCATGATAACCAGAACTTTAATCCGAGATTTTTCCATTCTACTCCATGTTACTTGCCGTAGACGGAAGCCCTTGAATACAAGAGGTTCTGGTAAGTGTTCTGCACACAGAATTACTTGTTTGCAATCTTCTTACCATGAAAATTGATTACTCGCTTTGGTGAGAAGCAAAAGTATTTCACAGTAATTTTCCACTGTAAAAAATTAAAATATTTTACTGAAAATACGCTGACCTATTCGTTAAATATAGCATTATGTTATTTCGCTCAGAATTATAGTAGTAAATTCTCTCGGGCGGGACGGCATTTTCTGCCTTTGTAACTCGTTTCCTCTCCTTTATCCCGAGAGACACGTTTCATGGTACAATTAGCTTATTTCATTTACTCTTTACTATCAGAGGCGCTAGTAAAGAAAGTACGTTTGTCCTAGAAAAAAAAGCAGCAAATTGAATTTTTTCAGCTAGTTAAAAGTTTTTGTCTCAAATAACATAATACTAGGCTCAAGCTGGTTTATTTTATAGTTTTATTGGGTAGAATGTCTCATACTAAATTTTGTGCCCACAAAACAAATTTGACACGTTCCGCGACGTGCGCAATTAATTAACAAACCTGTAATTAAAATAATATAATTGACCTTCATCATAATTATAATACATAAAGTCAATCATCATACTTACAAAATATTATAATAATGGTTGTACACAATTAGTGCATATGCGCACTTCATATAATTTGTAAAGGGCGTTAGTCATCATTTTTTTCCGTCGCATCTCTCCTTTGACGTCCTTACACCCAAAAATCCGTCTCCTTCACTATCACATGACTTCACTGTCACCTTCTATTATCACATGTCTGACCCACCAAGTAAAAACACTCCGTATCTCTCTACTTCTCATACTTCCACTTTTCACTCACGAAAATAGAAGCGATATTCAAATATCCATGTCGTAAAATAATGTGAACGAGCACCTCGGACAATGTTCAAATCAATTACCAAACGCGTACCGTATAGGAAGCTTAAAACTTGCACCTCCCTTTCCGTCCAACTATCCTATCTCTCCCATGATAAGGATTCTGTTTGGATACGCACTGACTCTAAGTCTACCTAAAAATAAGATTGTCTCTAATCTAAATCGCTACACAACAAACATCTGTTTCTTGGTCCTCATTTCCTCACTACCTGCAAAACCTAAAATAATAATCCTATCCTAAAACATATCGATGTGATTGGCCCTTTCCATCTATAGTATGATAATGACAATAGACCAACTGCATCAACTGACCTCGATATGCAAGAAAACCGCCCTAACTCCATATTAGGTAATACTGAATATGATTGGTCCTTCGGAACCATTTTTAGGATATAAAACACACCGTTTTTGACCAGCAAGTAAATCAGTCATCACCTCTTATTTTTCTAAATTTACTAACTACAATTACAAGTTCAAGTCTTCGGCTAAGAAACCCTCAACGGACTTAGAAGAAATTCTCATCTGGGTTCTCTATTGGATTTAGACAATTCCTCATCCAACTTGACTATTGCACTTAGATAATTTTTCACCTAACCTGTCAACTGAACCTAGCCGATTCCATTCCTCAAGTGACCTGACTCCACTGAGGAATCCTAATCAACCTTCACTAACAAATAAACAGAGGTATGCGAGTCTTTCGGGACGTAACACATTAGGCAAAAAGACATTGACATCCTCAGGATGTCCTAAAGACATCCTTAGGACATGCATGTCAGTCCAATTGATGTCCAAAAGACGACTCATGTCCTAAAGACGTCTTTTGGACGTGAGACGTCTTTAGGACATCAATTGGACTGACTTGAGCGTCCTAAGGAAATCTTTAGGACGTCCTAAGGATGACAATGTCTTTTTGCCCACTGGGAACAAATTCATTAACGGCTTTTGAAATTTGTTCGATGATTACATTCCAATTTGTACATTCCGTAATCTTCTGCAAAAGTTTTACACTCGAAGCTCTTATTAGCGACGCTCTTTTTAGCGGCTCCGTAGAATTGGCGGTAGTATATATAGTTGGTAATGGGTTAGGTGGGGCGGGAAGAGGGACGCCTCGAACTTAGCAGTACAATGTATAATCTGGGTCGATTATCACTAAAGAAGGAATGGGGAACTGGGACTGCCTGGGGAGGAAGTGAAATCACAACCACCCATTTTTAATATAAAAGTAACAAGGGTTTATTTACCTCTTACAACAAAAAGATGGCTCCAGCCAAAAACAAACAATATCCGCGAGATCGCTGAAGGGTTCAGAACTTTAACCGCGAACTTGACAACTCAGCTGGACGACACAAGAGATCAGCTGACTGAATTGCGAAATATCCGTTCGCTACGCTAACCAAAATAAGAGAGAGCGAGGTGGCCGACCGACGACTCACAGCACCGCTGCTCGCCGGCTGGTGCCCCCGCCCCTGCGCCTGTATGCAGGCAAACCTAGTATCAGTCATGTTACAAATGGAAACGTTGCCACGTTTCCATTGTTTCCAATATGCCCGTGTTAGCGGCTGACCAACCGAGCTAGCCGCTAATAAGAGCTTTGAGTGTAATTTTATAGCTTACATTTATGAATAATTGAATATCTTTATGCAAGATCTATGTCATCCTCTAATTGTAAGCCTCCTTAATTTACATGATGTAAATTGTTTTTAAGAAAAGGAGAATAATCTTCCCAACACTTTAGCAGAGTTCTGCAAAAAGTAAGTTGTGTTGTATTGCGTCATGCGTACTTGCTGGATTATAAATGTTCCTCTCATGCATTATTAAGAAGTAAAGTGTCTTGTTGCATGCGTTACGGCGTGCCCGGCTGCAGCCGCCAATTCTTTACGAGCATACCGTCTTTTATTTTATGCAATGCCCGCCCTCCGCTTAAAATAGACGCGTACACCTGTGGAGTCTGGGGAACATCATAAACGTCTACTAGGAAATCCCAAAACAATTACGGCCGTATTGTTCCGTTTTTTAACCACCTTCCTTAAACCTTCGAGACACATTCTCTCCCTAATCCCCTCTATTTTGTATGAATATTTAAATATTGAGGAACAATTTTGAGGAATGGAGAATTTTATACTTACTTCCCCTAATCGTTTTTGAATTTGTCAGGAAATATTTCACTTCGTATGTAGCGCGAATCGTGTCAAATGTAGAAATTCAGTGCACGAACATAAATACATAAATTCAGCATCGATATTCGAAAGGGTGTCGCCTTAAAATTTCTTGACGCGTTTTATGCAAAGATGCAGGCGGTGGAGCTTTTCGGGACGTCATCGAGGGTTGAGTCTTATAGCCACGTAGATAGGGTCGTGCTATGTAAACAGAAAATACCACTAAATCGCTGTACTTCTCGCCTATAACTCTGCAATGTGCATCCTGCTCTGGCATTCACGTACTTTACATCACCATCTCCATGACAATTTTGTACGTTGTGTCACAGTAAATATTTACCTACGTTGAAGGATCGACTTGATTAAAAGGAGCAAAGAAATTTTACTAAAGTCACTTTTAATTTAAAAAAAAAGGTTCATAATCCGAAGTAAGCGAAAAATCCAGACTCAGACGACTTATTGTTAGTGACACTGGTAAGTCCTTAACATTTAAGTACTTGTTAAGCGCTTAATATTAATTACTAATCGTCCTACCTGGTGAAAGACTATTTCGGTATTACTAAATCCCTCATTTTAGTTTACAAAGAAATGCGAATCTATGGAAACGAGGACAAGTAAATGAATAGACATGTTGTTAAGTTAAAGGAAATTATTATTATAAATTTACAATCCAATTATGTTTTACAAAGAATGACAATTATATTTTACAATTAATTACAAGGTAATGATCCTTACAACGAGTTAAATGTTGTGAGCCTGAGTTTGTTTCAGTATACTTAATTGGTGCTCATCGATGTTATTAGCTTTACGAGTTATTATTTAGTGCTTGATGGTTATTTATGTTGAGCATGTTGTTAGATCCTTGACCTTCAAGTCGAAATTATTCATCCTTTTTGGGTCGAGTTTACGGAATATTCGTTGATTCTTCATTACACACAAGGATCTATCATCTGGGATGATAGATCTATGTAGGATCTAGCATCTAGGTCCTTTGGTCCTTGTAAGGTTAATTTATTCTCAATTAAAGTTATTAAATTAACGGATATTCGATCAATGTGGTGATTATACGTTGATTATGAATATAATTGATGAGTTAATTAATAATTAATGAACAATTAGTGATAATACGATATTTTCGTGGACGTGACAATGCAAAAATAAAAAATGACATATATGTGTGGGTCTATAACCAACCAATATGACTGTCGTAGTAAAATACACGTAAATTTAATGGAATTTGCACTTCAACACCGAAAATCATGTTACGGAGGTTGCTACGTCAGTGATACTTGTACATTTGTACAATGTACATGTATATATTTCATATATTCAATACACACAGTAATATTGCAATTAATATCGCAACTATTATGTAATTAATTTATTATTTCTGGATATCGGTGTAGCTTTCGCGTAACTACTACAGAAACTACATCTAAGTTGATCTAAATAAGTCCAATTTCTAGGTTCGCATAGCCGCCATGTTTATTGTGGCGCCGCAGCGTCTCTTTTGGCGCGGTGGATGTTTCCACTCCTAATATTTTAAAAAGGAACAAAAAATATAGAAAATTATTCAGTTCCTTATTGAAATCTATCTACTTATTTACGTTTCTGAGATCCTTGGAAGTGCGTCAGTAATTTACAGGCTATAACGAAACAAAACTGGAATCACTAATTCACTAGTGTAAAATCGATAGCATTTGTTTAAAATTCACTGTGCCTATTTTCAAAAATGGCATTCAATATTGTTATACATATCCTAATAATAAAGATAATGAAACTCTAACAATAAGTAACCTTCTGCAGATTAATTAAATTCCATTGTCAAGTGCATATAATAAATGAATGGATCCTTATTCTAAGGGTAGAAAATCTTATCTTTTATGTCTTGCGTTCTAGTTCTGGTCCTAACATTGAAGAAAGAAATTTTTCATTCCATATGGAGTATGACTTAGATAAAGAAAAGTAATATAAGTTAATTGAAATTATTTTCCTTTGTAAAAAAGAATAATTCCAAAGTTGTGGTTACAATTAATTAAATACTGTCCTAAGAATAGTAGAATAGAGAGAACGTCTAGAAAAATATTTACAAATTTTAGCATTTTTAGTGCCGTTGCATTGTAAAGACATCACAATAATTCAAAGAATTCCAAAAGTTTCAAATATTAACAATACATCTCTAAAATGTCTGTAGAAGACTGATAGAATAAGAGAAGATGGTTGGTCCAAATAGCCTCCGGGTGAATTTCTCTCAAAGGAGAGTTGCTTCGTTGTCGAAGGATCGTCTGACTTATTCTGAAGGAAATGCATCCACCGTAGAAAGAGTAAGATGAACGTAGAAGTTATTGAAAGAACTGAAACCGAGTGAAACGATGAAAGAGCATGAAATATTCCCAAGGTTTGCTAAATTCTAAATGTAGCCAAAGCTGTTTTAAAGGTGCAATACTAGTATTGGTATAGTCGCTTCTATACTTTTGTAAAACATATTTCATACAATTCTATCATGTTAATCACACGATGAAATCTATAGCTTGCGTGATTGTCTATAATAGATTACAGATTTCTGAACTGATGATCGATCAGTCGAATAATTCAAATTGATAATCGATAATTCACTTCAGTTTGAATTGTTGAAACTCATATGTTGACATGGTTACGCTACACACCATTTTCAGTGTTAAAATAACATTCTTAGGATAAGTTTTGTTGCAGGATAAAAACACGTTTCCTGTGGATACATAATCGACGTCCAGCAGCTAAAAGAATTTAATATCTGAAACAAGTCTTAATATTAAATTGATTGAGATATAAGGATGTTTACGAAAAACAAGGATAAAGCAGTTCATAGTTGAAGTCGTCGGGGAGACAAAGGCACAAAGGGGATTTCTATTTGTTCGGATGTCTACTAAGGATCTCGACTGAGAACAAGGTATAGGAGAATGGGGCTAGAGGTGAAAAAGATGAAACCATCGGAGAACATGATGGAAGAGCAGAGCACAAGCCGGTGAAGAAGCAAGCTTTACTCGAGAGACGAAGATGGATGGTACCACTTCGAATCCCGGCAGTCCATCCACCTTCAACCTTTAAGCCTCTGCAGTTCTCTTCCTTTTCGTCCTTTTAGTCTTTCTCGTTTTCAACATCATTCTTCCTGTTTCGCAATCACCAGCGCTGAGATCGGAATTCGACCAACGGAGTTCCATCCAATATTCATGGCTTCCTGTTTCCTCGTTTTCGGATCATTCACACTCTATAGTTATTTAACATCAAGCCGAGAGACTGTACGGTTAGCAATTTTTGTAATTTTACCACACTTTTCCTATCTTAAAAAAGTCGTGTAATGAAATTTCTCGAAAATCTCGCATGCATTGTTGTTGTAAACCTGATTGGCTTTTAAATAACTTGAAGTTGCATAAGAAGGAAAACAAAATAATTGCCCACATTTTGGCTAGCTGGTCTCTTAGAATTTTACAAAAAACTTCGAAATCCTTCAAAATTTGTTAAAATCTCTTAAAATTCTTAGAAACCTCTCGAAATTCGTTAAAATTTTGTGAAAATATATTTAAAAATTCTTATAAATTCTCAAAAAATTCCACAAAATTTTTTCAAAATCAGGAAAATCTCTTGAAATTTCTTGAAATTATTAGAAATCTCATAAAATTCCATGAAATCATTTAAAATTTCAAAAAATTTTTATAAAACGCATAAAAATCTCTTAAATTCTCCTAAACTTCCTTAAAATCCTTTGAAATTTCATGAAAATTACGACAAACTTTAAATTCCATACAACATTTTAAAAATCATAAAAATCTCTTAAAATTCCTAGAAAATTTAGGAAATTCTTTAAAATTCTAGGATACTATTCCCTTTATATTCATTAAAATTTATTTATATTATTATAAATCTCATCAAATTCCATGCAATCCTTTAAAATTTCACAAAATCTTTTAAAGAACATAAAAATCTCTTAAACTCTCTTAGAATCACTTTAAAATTATCAAAATTCCTTACAATACGTTAAAATATTAAAATTTCCCGAAATCCCACGAAAACATTTTAGATCCCTTAAAATTTTAAAAATAAATATAATATAATATAATTTAAATATTTAAATATTTCATACATGGATTTTTTTCTGATAAGATGGCGGCCAGTGATAGGCCATTTCTCCTATCTCATATTTTAAAGTAGAAATTGTCTTTCACGTGTTAATTACACGAATACCAGTGAACAAGAAAAATCATTACCAAAGTTTAATATAAGGAAATTTGTACAGTGGAAAGTTGTACTGGAGGAAATTCACGTGTCTCCTTGTTGTTTATGAGTCGATTAATCCTGCGTGCCATACTCTGAACACCAGAGGCTGGTAATCGGATTATAGACTAAGAAATTCTAAGCACGTAAACGCAGTTTGTGTTGACTCTAAACGCATTGCTCTGCAGACAGCTTGACATGAAAAGGTTTTCGAGAAAAGAGATTGTACCTGACAGTTGGCAACTTGTGAAGCACGGTTGTCAATTAAAGTTTGCAACTTTATCCTACCCACACATTTTGATTATCGGGTTCAAGTTGCCGTGGAATGGCGGAATGGGAATCGACGGGAAAATCGAGGAAAATATCGATATGTAACGATACTTTTCGATACGATGACATATCGATATGATACTTTTCTCATCATTAGGTAAGGGAATAATTAATGGTCGTCCGAGAAAACAGAACATAAGATGCAAAAAAAGTCCCAAATAAATGACATATATATTATATTATGTACCAAAAAATAGAACATAATTTTTTTTTTAATTTATATTATTATTGAAACGTCAATATGACACAAACTATCATTTAGTGATAGAAAATCAGTATGTAAAAAATTATTATTATTATTATTATTATTAATTATTGATAACAATAACAGCAATTCATTTTCAAATTTATAATTAACGAATGGAATATTAAATTTTCCATTAGACGGTAAATTATTGCGAAATAATCGATTTTGTTTTATAAGCTGCAAAAGGCTTTAAGCCATACACTAAGTAGTTGCAAATCGATTTCAAAATTTAAATATGTGGTAGCCGATTAAAATTAAAGCCGCTGGGATTTACTGTATAATAATGTGTATTACCTGTAAAATAATGTTTCAAATTGACTGTATACACTTTCAAGCCCCAAAACTAATTATCTTTAGATATATATTTGGTGTATATCTAAAACTTTATAAAAATAATGTTAAAAACTAAATGAGAACTATGCTAAATCTAAAAGCTACTACAATTAAAAATTATAACACTTCAAATTGAACTTTTAAATCAAACAACGGAAATATTAATTTCAACCTTTTCCTTTAGAGTCCATTTAACAAAGCACATATTTCCAATGACACAATGTTAGAAATAACAATGTACACCAAATATGACTCGACTGTATATAATTTGAGTAGATAAAATCTTCGTGATCGACGTATTTACTTATGCTTGTTCAAAGGCGAGACTATAGTTATAGTACACTGAGAAACCCGCGTTTGTATTGTATTTATTGTTACTAGAACATCACAGCGCGCTTCGCGCGCCTATATAATTACTTCACGTTACGCACTTGTGACGATCCCACATGACCATCTCTCAACCAATCAGATCGCGAATAAACTGCGGACACTCGACAGGTCATCTATTTTTTAAGAAAGGAAAAAGCACACTAGATTTTACTATCTGAACTTTGCAATGAGAGGCGAAAAGCAAATTTTAATACACTCGAATCTCCCAATATCGACGAAATCCAGACCAGACGCTTTCCCAATATCGACGAAATTCCTCTTCTTAAATGGCACACCAATTACGCATGCGTCATATTAATTGCGCATGCGTATTGCACATAAATAGTATTTTTTAGCATTTTAAATTGCGCGCGAATAGCAACCAATCAGATTCCGAGCGCGCAACTCATGCGCAGTGTATCCAGTGATATTTGAGGTAACTGCAGATCGATATTGAAAAAGGAATGCGGTCGATATTGGGAGATTGTCGACATTGGGAAGGTCGATATTGGGAGATTCGAGTGTAATATTTACTAACCTCAATAGTAACTCGTAGCTGCTTACAGAATTATAAAGTATTTTAGAGTAAGAACTAAAACTATTGCAGTATTTGTATAAACGCAAGGAACCTTTATTTTCGTTAGGTCAGCTTCGAATTTTGAATATTATAGAAGTTATAGTTGAAAAATTAATTTTTCAAAATTAAATAGAACCATATCTTTGTTATTTTTCAATGAAATGAAATAATATTATAGACCAATCGATTCGTCTCGATAAAAGGAATCTACGTTTTCCTTACATCAGCTTTAAATTTTGAATATTTCAGAAGTTATAGTGAAAAAATGAATTTTACGAAAATTATAAAAGTACATAAAACTTGTAAAATTAAATATTTTGTTAAACCTTTGTAAGAAATTCAACTAGGTATATAGAGGAATAACTATGCAAAATTTCATCAATTTATCTCTACGCGTTTTCAAGAAATTGCTGGAGCGTGACATACATATATACACACACACACACATACACACATCCGGACAATTTTCCAGGACATCCTCTATGAGGAAGCAAAAATAAAAGCTTTGAAGGGGTCTACTTCACACTATAGCCTACATAAATTAATATTGTAGCCTTCACATATATAATATCAAACATTAGAAATTACATACATTAATGTGTGCACTGAATACAATTACATATACATATTATTAAGCTGAAATAGAAAAATCGAGTTAGAAGAAATAGAAGAAGCTGGTGGGAATCAAACACGAGTCTCCGAGATTAGCAGTCGGTTGATGTTCAATTAATGTATTAATTTCTCTAATAATTTTTCCTAAATCGGATTTTACTACAGAAAATAGTAAAGTTTGCTATTACTAAATAGGAAACCTTCTTATGAAAATAGTATAACTTATTATGTCAGAGATTATGTATGTATTAAAATGTCGAAATTTAAGGATTTTGCCCCAACTTGCTATCTATATTAGTAATTCTTCTAACATAGAGTTTCTCAGTGTAGTCCGGTCGAATTTAGTTATTCACATAGGACAAACCATTTGTACACATTACTAACAATCAGGAATGACAGACCACAATTTTAATTCATATATTTAGATTCGAAGTTTTATTTTGTTATTTTGTTATTTTCAGTCCATAATAAGCAACTGGGTATCTTTCTTTTTTAGAGTTCATTTCTTCACAAGGAGAAAAGGTTGTACCACCTCCGTATCCGCATTTAATTCCTCCTTCTTACGTCATGCAAAATGGTAAGATTCAATTAACGGGACATAGTATTGGAACCATTCCAGTAATTATAGATGATTACTTTCTTGGAACAGTGGATCGTCACGAATTCTATCCAGTAGATCCTACTGATCATCATTCTGTAGTACGCATAAGCACTGGCCGGACAGCTGAATTGCAAATGAGTTTTAAAGAGTCTCTCCTTGCACGTTTTTATAATGAACTTTCTAGAGCTCGTCATGGCAATGCTGGTGAGCCCCTATGAATAATAGGGGGTCAATGGAATGTGAATTTTAATTAAAATTGTGTTTACCCAGTGTTCGCGCGTTAACTCAAAATTGGTGCGGCACATGTATTGCCCCGTGTGGAAAAGCCGGTTGGGGCCTAAATGGGCCCCAGTTGATTTTCTCAACTCCCAATTAGGTTCTCCGATCACACTCCAACAAATACCCAACTACTAATTGGGTTCTAGTCGGGATTGTAACTCTGAGTAATGTTTATGCCCAAAATGGGGTTACCATCTTAATGTCCAATGAATTTAAGATAAATTATTAAACTTTCATCATAATTGGTCAGGAGACACATTCAAAATCACAACAACAATACTATTTTACTAATAAAGCTATTATATTTCAAGATTTTTTTACAAATAGGGTTGCCCAGTTGGGCCCAGATTGGCGCCCAAATAATAATTGGGCTTAATTGGGAAGATTTCCACACGGGGCTTCTTTCATAATATATTATTTAACTCGTCTATCAACTACCTTTAAATGATTTTTTTCCTTATTTAATGTAATTGAGTCAAATGTTTCCGGGTTCTACAAACGTGTTTGCGCTTTAGGAAGGTAAACTTCCAGAGAGTATCATTAACTGAAAACTCTTATGTAAATTGTTTGCTGTATCTTACTAAACGAAAAGGAAACAAATATTATTAGAGGAGTATAGTTGGGTGATTCCATATCATATTTAGGACTGAAAAATAAAATCGCCTCGAATATTTTTTTTTCGTGTTTTAGATACAAAACAAATAAACACGTATTTTTTTATTTCAATATGATATGTAAACTTTTCAAGTCACAAGTGTTTAAACATCTGGATTAGAAAAAATTAGGTATTTTTTAAAATCTTCCAGTTCGTAAACTATTTCCTAGAAAACAATGAAATTTTCAGGTAACGACGACGATTACCTACACTTTGCAAATAGCGATGAATGAAAAAAATATTCCTTTATTTACATAAGAAATATGCAATTGTTTTAAATAAATGGCATTTACGGAAAATGGACATCTTAAAAATCCTTTTTTCCAGGATAAAAATATATGTTATAGTTTTGAGAATATCTCATAAAAATTTCAGAGTGGACCGTTGGATACTTTTTAATAGACAGCTAGTTATTTACAGTCGGGTCAGCTTCAAGAGCTTGATAGCGCACCGTCCACTGTCAGTGTTCGCCGCCGCGCGCCGTGCCAGATAGAAAATGAAATTATACTCTATAAATTCCATAACGGTAGACGAAGGGAAAGAAAAGAAACATTTGTTGCTTCAAAAATCTATTATTTACTATTATTTTTAGATAACAAATAAAAAATTAATATCCACGAATAATGCACGCATTCCTTAATTCTCTATCCCCGCAAATGAAACTACACTTATCTCGCGATCGAGAGTACCGCTCGGGGGTCGAGTGACTTCGATCGGATGGGATTAAAATAGCTCGAGCGAGCACTCGAACGTCACCACGGCATTGACTTCGCGAGCGCCGGCACTTAGTGTTGGCTGTCGAGGGACGCTCGGGGGGGATGTAGAATCAGTCAAGCGTGAAAAGTGCTCTTGATCGGAGTGCTCTCGATCGCGAGATGAGTGTATTCTAATTTTCGTTTTAAAGAACGTCTTGATGCAGTTTTGAAGAAGCTAACGTTTTGAAATTTTTGACACAAAGAGTAAGTCTTGACTTTCAGTTCGTTGTTTTTCTACGGTTCAACAGAGCGAAATTTTTGGGTGCCTGATATAGTTTTACAGTTTTCAAATCGCTCTCTTAAGAATTCAGCTGCAGTTTCATAATAAGTGTCGCTTGTAAAAAATACTCTGATATTAAAAATAGTTTACGAATTGAAAAATTTTTAAAAATACCTAATTTTTTCTACTCCAGATGTTTAAACACTTGTAACTTGAAAAGTTTACATATCATATTGAAATAAAAAAATACGTGTCTATTTGTTTTGTATCTAAAACATGAAAAAAAATATTCGAGGCGATTTTATTTTTCAGTCCTAAATATGATATGGAATCACCCAACTATACTCCTCTAATAATATTTGTTTCCTTTTCGTTTAGTAATAATACTCTCTGAAAATTTACCTTTCTAAAGCCCAAACACGTGTGTAGAACCCGGAATCATTTGACTCAATTACATTAAACAAGGAAAAAAAATAATTTTCTGCCCTCCGACCAGAAAGCGTCAACTTCCCGGTTGCCGCTTTCTGGCGTCGTCGAACAGAAAAATAGAATACACACCTTGGCCAGTAAAAAAGAAAGCCTCAGATCACATTTTTGTCAACCTCAGCCTCGCCTCGGTCGACAATTACATGTGATCTGAGACATTGCTTATTTTACTGGCCTAGGTATTTAATATACTATTAAAGGTACCCGTGTGGAAATTGCCCAGGTTAGCCATTTTTAAATGTTGGCCCTGTAG
>CAJFCO010018480.1:66511-88043 GCA_904066015.1 Synergus gifuensis
TTACACTCGAATCTCCCAATATCGACAAAATCCAGACCAGACGCTTTCCCAATATCGACGAAATTCCTCTTCTCAAATGGCACATCAATTGCGCATGCGTCATATTAATTGCGCATGCGTATTGAACATAAATAATATTTCTTAGCATTTTAAATTGCCCGAGAATAGCAACCAATCAGATTCCGAGCGCGCAACTCATGCGCAGTGTATCCAGTGATATTTGAGGTAACTGCAGGTCGTTAATAAGAAAGGAATGCGGTCGATATTGGGAGATTGTCGATATTGGGAAGGTCGATATTGGGAGATTCGAGTGTAAACGGGATGGAGCACAAATGACGGATCCGAATTCGATGAAGTGTGCTCAAGTGTACACCCCACTGATCTATATAATAACTGGATAGCGGATGCCGTGTAAAAGTGTTGTGACTAATTGAACGCCATTTTGTTTGGAAATTACCTCGGTTCGGAAAACTTCGTGGCTTGTTTTGGCAATAGAGATGAGTGTTTCGGCAGCATCACGGTTGTATAAACAGGTCCAGAATCTCCGGTGGTGGTGGTGACTCGCGTTTTGTCCACGATTAGAGCTTCTCAACTAGCCACCAAAGGATAGAGCGCAACGATCGGAGGGTATATGGTTTGTTTACATCACCGTGATCACTGTGGTTTACATAACCTAGATTTCAAAACCTCCCTATTCAAATATAATATCCTCTTTAATATACTCACGTATAATGCAATTTTCTTTAAAGTGCTTTTCGCAAACACTATGAAAAGATTTAAGTCTTGGACTTCCTGGAATAGCTTCCTCCCATTTTTTTCGAAGTTCCTCATCCTTCGGAACCATAAAAATTGAACGTTTTTCACCACTATATTCCTTGTCACACTTCGGAAAGCAACACGCAATTAAACGATCATTTAAAACGAAAAACTGTACTAATGAAAATAGCACAGATGACCGATTGACTGTGAGCGCGAACAGTCCAAGTCGAAAACACTTTTAGGTTAGTTTCGTTCCAACTCTTTACCCTCCGATCGTTGCGCTCTACCTTTGGTGGCTAGTTGAGAAGCTCTAATCGTGGACAAAACGCGAGTCATCGCTCTAATGCCGCCACCACCGGAGATTCTGGACCTGTTTATACGACCGTGGGCAGCATTCGGTTCTTCGAGCTAAAATTTAAATTATGAAAGTTACATTGATTCTCGAATTCAATAATTTATAGTCGCCACGAGAGCCCTGGCGAAAGCTTCGGATAAGATTCCAATCCAAGCCAATCCGAAGTCATCCGGGCCAATGCGAAATCTCTATCCGAGCGAATCCGAATGAAACCGAACCATTCCGAAGAAACTATTCAATCCGAATGAATCCGAACCATTCCGAAGAAACTTTTCAATCCGAATAAATCCGAATTTTCAATCCGAATGAATCCGAACCATTCCGAAGAAATTTTTCGATCCGAATGAATCCGAGCCAATCCGAAGAAATTTTTCAATCCGAATGAATTCGAGCTATTCAAAAGAAATTTTTTAATCCGAAACTTCAATCTGAATGAATCCGAAGCACTCCGAAGTAATTTTTCAATCCGAATGAATCCGAATTTTCAATCCGGATGAATCCGAACCATTCCGGATAGGAATCTTCCTTCAAACTTCGTATTGGCTCGGATTCATTCGGATAGGAATCATGCGAACTTCGGATTGGCTCGGAATGAAACTGATTCGCTCGGAAAGAGACTTCGCATTGGCTCGAATTCATTCGGATAGGAAATTTTCTATCCGAAGCCTTCGCTAGGGTCGCTCATCCACTGACATGGCGGACATATCGAACCGAATGTTGCCGAAACAAGCCACGAAGTTTCCCAAACTGAGGTAATTTCCAAATAAAATGGCGTTCAATTAGTCACAAAAATTGTGTTCTATCCGCTATCCAGTTATATGTATAATTGTATATAGTTATTGTATATAGAGATCAGTGGTACACCCATAATAAGTGTGTCAGAAGTGCGTGGGAAAATGTGCAAAGGTAATAGGCATTTTCCCACACACTCGCGATACACTTCCCGAACCAGAGTGTATACTTGAGCACACTTCATCGAATTCGGATCCGTCAAAAATCCCATCTTTGCCGAGGGGATCGGCTTGATACATCAGTGGGGACGAAGTATCTACCATTTTTCGCGCGTTATTTGAAAGGGAATTCTGAAAACCATTTTTATCCCACTTTTCTTGTTCGTTATGATGTACTAAAGCATTCTTACAATTTTTCACTACACATCTACCAATTATACGAATTTTAACACTCATTTCCACAGCATGCTGTTTATTTCTTTACTACTCTTAAAAGATATGTACTCCACTTTCAACCATCTTTAATCAATAGACCAATCACTATCTATCCCACAGGAAAGTGGGGAGAGCATGTGCGGTGTTCTCACTCCCCTTACTTACGCGTTGCCTTACAAGGGGGGGGTTGTGCTCCGTCCCGTTAATTCTTACGTCCATGGGTAATTTATTTTAACGATAGAGAACGTGAATATTACCGCGGTAATATTTCCCACTAAGAACTCTACACTCTACAGTCTACATAGCACGCACGCTCAGTAGCTTAAAGTAAAGCAGTTAATCACAGCTGATCGAATTGTGAATTGACGCCAATGTTAAGTTTAGTGATCTTTGTGAAGAATTTAATTTTAATACTGAATTGTGTGATGAAATTGAGCACAATGCCTCGAATTTTTAGTGATGAAAAAATTTGAAAAAAAAATCGTGAGAAGTTTATTAGAACAAATAGGGAAATAGTGTCTTCGGTCGAACCACCAACAAGGTAATTTTTCGGTTATACTTGTGTTTGCTCGTTCATATATTGTATTGTATTGTATTTTTTCATATTATTATTCAAAGTTAATGTATCATAGTTCTTTGAATGGAACTAGGTTAGCTATAAGATAAGTATTTTAATCAAAACTATAAAATTAATCTGAATTTTTATACTATACTAAAACTTGAAGAGCAGAATGTAAATAGGTTATTTTTCAAGGCCAATAGGCTGAAAATTAAATGAATGTAATCTAAGATAATCAGTTATTATTTTAAAAGTTTGCTAAAAGTTTTATGAAAATTTAAGTCTGTTGGAGCATTGGACGAAAAAATGTAAACAAACACAGAAAAATATCGAAATCTGTGGAATGCCTCAATAAACTCCTTGAAATCCGCCATTTTGTTCACATTTTTTCAATTCGCGGGTTTTCAGGCCGTAAAAATAAATGGTTAGAAGTGTCGTTTAGCCAGAGATTTTTTTTCGATTGCGCGACAGGGGCTATCTCTTTGTTTCTTGAAAAAAAAAATTTGTTTGGCTAAAACGGGAATTTCGACAAGTGATGAGAAGCGGGTGAGTAGTACTTACATTTTGCCAAGTCCCTATCCAAGCAAAAGAAGCACAAAACTTCACTCGAAGGGTGCTTCACTCACTGAGAAAAATTTTACGAGTCTTATTATGCACCGCAAACCCCGAGCACTTACGAAAATCATGTAAAAAAATAAATTTGATAAATCGCGTATAAAGTTACACTCGACTTCCGCAATAATCACCAAATCCGAAACAGTTGTCCCCGCAATAGTCACCAATTTTTCCTACCTCAAATGTCATATCGATTGCGCATGCGTATTGCGTATTGTGTGGTTTGCTTTCGCAACCAATCAGATGCCGATCGCAGCGCATGTGCAGTGGTATCAAGTGGCAATTGAGAGAACAGCTGAGAACAGCTGGTGACTATTGCGGAAGGAAATTGGTGACTATTGCGGTGGTGACTATTGCGGAAGTCGAGTGTACTAGACTTGTCAGCTGTTTCGAGTGTAATTTGCAGTAATTGTCACTTATCGTCGCTGCGAAACAGCTGACAGGTCTAGTAACTTTTATATCCGATTTATCAAACTTATTATTTTTTTACATGATTTTCGTAAGTGCTCGGGTTTTACAGTACATAATAAGACTCGTAAAATTTTTCTCAGTGAGTGAAGCACCCTTCGAGTAAAGTTTTGTGCCTTCTTTGCTTGGATAAGGACTTGGCAAAATGTAAGTACTGCGATCACCCGCACCCCTCTCACCCGCGTCATTACACTTGTCGAAATTCCCATTTTAGCCAAAAATTTTTTTTTTCAAGAAACAAAGAGATAGCCCCTCTCGCGCAATCGACAAAACATCTCTGGCTAAACAACGATGGGCGATTCTTTCGAAAAGATCGATTCTTGAATCGATCCAAGATCGAATTCAAAAAGATCGATTCAGAAAAAAATCGAATCAAAAGAATCGATCTTTTAAGATCGATGTAAAAATTTACCACACTATAATTCTATAATTCAAACCAAAATCTAATATATGAACACCATTACATAAATACCTACTTCTAGTTACCTTATTCTTTCTTCAATATATTCGATGTGGTTAAGTCTATAGTCTAGCGCTCTACACATGTAACTTTAATGCCATGAAAGGTGTCGGACCTCCCTATGTAATAACTATGAGGGTGGAATCCCATGCAGGCGCAAAACACAAACCGCAAAACGAACAGCCAACGACAGCAAATCTTTGAGAAGACAGAAATCTAAAGGTGTTCGGCAATTGGCTGTTCATTTTTCGCCTTGCGCCCCGCGCCTACGTACCAGAATCGGTTCTTCGATTCTGAGGGTAAAGAATCGATCCAACAAAAAATTGACTAGTAAAGAATCGATTCAAAAGATCGATCTTTTGAGTGGAAAAGATGGAACCAGAATCGCCCATCTAGAAGAAAATAATTAAATTGAATATAATAGTCTGAGACCGATTTGACATTTTAAGAGAAAGCCAGAGAAATCGAACTATCGTTTCAAAATGATTGGACCTCTCTGTCTATCTCAATAGATAGACAAAGATAGTAAAATAGTAAATGGCGAGGTCAAAGTTTACCATTTGCCTTTAATTTACTATATTTACTTTGAGGGATCAAAGTTCGTTGTAATTCAATTCGAAAATGGTTAGATTTCAATGTGAATAAACTATTATTTCAATTTTAAAGATCGAGTTGGACATACGATTCATGTCCGTGATACTTCATCGCAGGACGAAATAATCTCGCAATCCCATAAATAGGAGCATAAGGAAACAGAAGAAAAAAGAAAAAAACGTTCTCGAGATGAAGAAGACATGCGTAAGTTTTGAAATAGTTTACATGTGGTTAAAACTGTTTATATTTTTCTGGTATTGTCTATTTTATTCTAAGTTTATCAGGAAAGAACAATCAAAAAACATTTTTCTGTCGAAATTGCTTAAATCAATCTAAATTTAATTATTATTTTTTAGAAAATATTTTTAAAAAAGTTAAAATCTTAGAAAATTCTTATATTTTGAATAACTTTCAAAATAATAGGCATTTACAATGTTCATGTGCCAAAAGAAAGAATTATTTAATTATTTCAGCACTTTATTCTGTATGTAAATTATTTGAATATTTTGACGTAGTTTCAAGCTTAAATAGAGCTTTTTAGCGCTAATAAAAGCTGAAACCTTCCTTTATAATTAACCAATATAAGCGAAAATTAATAAAATTCTAATACAAACAAAAAATCAATTAATTATTTTTTTTTTAATTCTTACGTGTACTGAGTAGCAATGTAATCTATTTTACTGTAAATTTTAGAAGTGAGCTGTGTTTATATTCTGAGAGAACGAATTTTGTTCAACAGAAAAAATAGTATTTTCCTTTGAAAAATCCAAGTGGCTCTGCCATTTCTTATTTAAATTAAAAAGAAAAAAACATTTCCTTTTATTCTCTCAACCTTTGTATCAATTAACTTTCTGATTTTTATAAAAATTGTTCACAGAATAAAAACATAGAATAGCCGGGGAGCCGACGCAACGTCCAAGTTCTCAGTTAACAGAAGTAAAGAAGTAGATGTATACGACTTGTAATTTACAGGCCTGCTGTTCCGAACTCAGCTAATTGGCGCTGAAATTAATTCGCCTGGTGCTATCCGACGTGAGTAATCAATACAAATTTCGCATCGACGTAAACTTTTGTAACTAGACTTCTTTACTAATTTTATTTTTATCTCAATCAATTCTTTTTTAATTCTGATAATTCTGAATGGTTTATGTGTTATTGAGATTCGTAAACAAAACCAATTTCGCGATGACATTAACTTTTATAACTTGACTATACTAGTTTTTTTTAACTTAATCAATTTTTTAAATTTATTACTTCAGTATAATATATTATATTTAAAATATTTTTTTTCTAATTTTGATTATTCAGAATGTTTTGTTATTTAGGTACGTAGGAATAAATAGTGCCTCGTCGATGTATTTTATTATACTCAGTTTGTTTTTTATTTATGATAAATGATAATTCAGAACAATTTACGTCTTATTGAGGTGCATAAATAAACCCAATGTAGCGTAGACATATTTGTTCTTAAAATATTTTTTTCTAATTCTGATTATTCAGAATGTTTTATGCTTATATAAGCAAAAGCAATGTTACGTGAGCGTACTTTATTATTTATTCTTAATATTTTCTTTTTTAATTCTGATAATTAAGAATGATTCATGTTATTCAGTTGACGTATAAGCATATATGTCAAAAGAGTTTTTCTAAACAATGCTATAATTTAAGACACCAATAAATATATGTACCTACCCATTATTTACGCATTACTAAATTATTTTTCCAGTAAATTAAATTATCTCTAAAACATAAGACTATAATGGATTATTAAAGAGTTATTGAAAACTACTTTGCCCTCGATTTTCTTGATTCGTCTAATGGAATGTTTAGCCTTGAAACGATAAGCATGAGAAATGGAGTATTATAGCGGTATTGGAGTGGATAATGGGAGATTCACGAGTAGTTAATACCAGTCAGACGCTCTCGAGACTGCAACAGAATCCAGTTCGGGACAACTAATCGATTAATACCGGAATCTCTATATTGATTAGGAGATTCCATTATATCCTGACATCAATTTACTCTTGGTTTCGAATCACAGTAATCCCCAAAGATATTTTTTATTTCAAAGTTGGAATCCAAAAAGTAGTTTTGCTAAATATTATAATAAGAATTTTAATTTTATGGGCTGTACTTCAGTTACAAATTGACATGAATGTCATAAATTCATCAACTACCGTATTTTTAGAAAATTGGAGAATTATTAATGATTCAAGTAGGTACATTATGTAATGACGCGACTCTTCTGAGGTGTAGGAATTCTTGTTTTCATAAATTTTTGAAACCTACTCTTTGAAAATTCAACCGTTCGAAATGAAAACATCAGAGTACCAACGTGACATGAAGTGTCGAGAGTAGTAGCTTTTTTATACCCTCAAAGCAAGTAGCAACTCCTTAATGCGAATTTCCAATTCACGAAGCACTTCCAGTCAGCATTTTCGAAGCGGGTCGTGTTTCGCTATAAAAAATTTTTTTTTAATTTTTAAATGAAAATTAAAAAGACTCTCCTCTTTGAAAGTGAAATGTACACTTTCAGTTTCGATACAGGTGAAAGTGTTTACATTTTACTCCTAAAATGTAGCGTACATCAAATAATTCCTTAAAAATCATTTTACAAACTTTTAATGTCTTAAAATTACACTAAATTTACAATAAATTTAATACTAGTAATATTGAGACTATTTTCAATAAACGTGACGAATCATAGTCATAGAAAAAAGCATGTTGTCATTAGATTTATCGATCTATCTCATTGTCATGTGTCTCTTTTTGTGTCTTCTTTGTCTCTTATAAATGGATTCAACCCGTCACTGACATTCAGCAACCTTTCCTTTAATTCCTCGTCGAGTATTCTTTCTTTTTCTCTCGTTTTGTTTTTCTAATCGAACTCAACCATCCCAGTGATGAAAACTGATTTTAAACAAAATTAAAACGACCACTATTTTAGGATTCATTGATATTACAGTCTAACAGATGGGACAGCCATCTAGATCTATTACTATTAGCATCTACGGATATTGAATATAAAATTTTACTGCGTAATATCCCAGATACTAAATATAAATTTATATACAATAATCATCAAGTTTTAAAATCGATGTTGGAATTCCAGTTTCTGTTGAAAGAGTACTGAACAATTTAATGTGCAAATACAGCTGGTATCAAACTCCTCATGGTGCATCGAACTTTAACTACCCTAATCACGAAACGAATGCTTTACTCAGCAGCATCAGCTATGCGAGTGGGGGAATCTATGCCTGGGGCAGTATTAACGTGTGGCCAACCCTCGGCTCCTCCATTAGCCCCGCCGACACCTCGCGAACTACCCCAACCCAGGAGAACCGTAGCTGCAAGTGAATTCCGACCGGAAATTCAGCAAGTCGAATTTATCATCCGAAATGTACTCTGAGGGGCCACAAAGCAAGCGATAGGGGAATAATACATAATCGCAAAGTTATCTCTCACTATATCCAGGGTCATCTTAAATGCGATGACTTTATGATATATCAATACGTTTTCTTGTTCCAAACATTCTCTAGGAATTATTATTATATTATACTTGTATCCGCATCGACAAACTATTTAAATCCTATCTAAAAAAAAGGTGATTTTACTATAAATCTCGAAAATATCGAGCACGTTGTTGTCGACAACCTGATTGATTTTTTGGAAATTATTACCTATTTCATCAATCACACCCTCAATAATTATGTAATCATCTCACGATTCACATAGCATGATAAGTATAATTGTAATTGTTAACATCATTATAATCTTGTCTTAATTACGTTAATCAATAATTATGTAACTGACCCTTACGAATTGAACCACCGACAACGATAGCAAACTTCTAAATCTCCAACAGAACATCGACCCTTGTACCTAAACGCCTGTAATCGGAAGCGCGCTGCGAACTTTATCTGCAGTGTAAGAGACACTCACAAGACAAAACACTATCAAACTCTCAATAAGGGACGTCTGTGAGACCCTGACTCACATCTCTATTGAACGTCTGTAAAGGCCTAACGAGACTCACTCACACATCTTTTACCTAAAATTTCCATAAAGGATTTTCTGAGAACTCATGCTAGATAAGACGGCACGAGACCCAAATTTAAAAAAATCCAATTCATGAAAGCAATTGTAGTTAGTTTAATTAGTAAATATAGTAAGCAATGTTAGTTCAATTGTAAAATCTTAAAGGACATAATGTACGTGCTGTGACTAGACACAATCGACTATTATACATATAATGATGCAGTATTCGCGTCAGCATCGCGTCTATATGCAAATCGAATTGCCTGAATGGCAAGAACATTTTACAACTAAATTCATTTACATCCTTGTACACGCAACCACGCATGACTCAAATCCAATGTGCAAATTTCGAGCGGCAGTGAGCAGGCATATCCTTTCTAATCATATAGTAATCTCCTTAGTGTCTATTCAAAGCTTGTTTCACCTGCGATACACCCGATGATCGGGAAATATTGTATTATCGAAATTCTCGTGAAACCACCGACTGACAGTATTCAGGGCTTTTAAATAAGAAAATAAGGTCAATGACCTATACCTAGTAATGTAAATTTATAAACGTCAATAAACAAACTATAGCTTTTCATATACAATGTATATGAAATACTTTTGTGAAATTACAATTTCTAGAATAAGCTTCTTGAAACCCCTTAAAATTCTACGGCAAGATTTAGGGTTCTTTTATATCCTTTAAAAATCATTTAAATTAATAGAAACCTTAAGCCTTAAAAAATAAGTTAAATATTGCAAATTTCTAATAGTAAATATAATTTCTAGTATATTCATAATGGACGATCAATCTGCCGAAGGGATACTCGGTGACCATTTCTATCCACCACGGTTTCAAATATGGCAGGACACGGTATTTTAAATTTTATTCCTGCACTTGAAGCGAGAGTTTGTTGCCGGCACGTGGCAATGGGCCAAAATCTCATTGTCGCCTGAAACAAACTCACATTTACATATTTCAACTATACATTTCACGTCGAGTACAGAAAAAGTTTCCAGCAAATTAAATGACGTGAATTATTTACTTTATCGTAGGAAGTAAGATTTTTATTCAAAGAATTCAAGATTTTGATTGATACATTTTCTTTAACAAAAAATCCCATTGTTAAGAAAGTTAATCATTGGCAATTTCTACACGCAATAAAAATCATATTTATTTATGTTAAATTACATAACTCTTCACAATTACATTTCCCCCATATTATCGTTTGTTTGTAAAAAGGAAGAAACAAAAGTCTCATCCTATTTTATATACTCAATAATTTTATCTTTACAATAGTCACTGACTTGAGGAAGTTAAATGTCAAGTTTAGAAATTAGCAATCGTTTCCAATGCAGAACGAAAAAGTAGGGCAATAGTAATCTCTCAGTGAGGTATTGCGAGCATAACATAAGGGCCCATTAAAAAATACGTAACATTTGGAATTTTTTGCCCCCACTCCTGTATTTAACTTTTCACGTTTTTCCCAAATAGATTACTTTAAAACCTGAATGATAGGGGCGATCGTCCCACCGTGGCGATAAAAAATATAAATAAATAAATAAAGTTTACTAGTGAATTTATAAATTAATTTATGTATGTACATTTCTCCATTTTTAGAATTATTCATTGAATTAAATAGTTAAAAAATATCAAACACCCGAACTGCCATTGTCTTATACGTAAAAATATAGGAAAATTGTTTTTATCAAGAAAAAAAAAACGATTTTTAACATTCTCACCGTATTTTTTTAAAATTTAGAGCCTCTGAATAGGTGGCGCCGCCACTTAGTCACGGTCGACACATGGTACACTTTCATTTCAGACTAACACAGAGCTGTCTTAAACGTCCCTGAGAAAAAGTTTTTCCAGTATTGTGTCATTCAGTATCATTCAAGTAATCCAAGTATTTAAATTAGTTAGTGTTGTATTAAGCATGTCGTTTTCATCTCGAACGGTATTGAAATTTCTGCTTGTAACAATGTAAGTTTTATAAAATTTAATTATATGAGTATTTTAAATTTTCACGCGAGATTCCGATTAAAAGTTCCTTTTTTTAAAAAAGTTATTTTAATTGTTAAAAATATTGATAATCGTGAAAAAGTTACCTCTAAATATATTTTTTATTCACAATATTTTTCAGACTGTAATATATTTCATTAAATTAAGTGATTAATATACAAGTGTTGGATCCAAGTTCTAATCTGAAAATTTTGTCTCCTTATTTTACTCAATAAATAATATTATAGTCAGATATTTTTCCTCTCCTTAGCAGTGGCGTAGCAACCGGGGGGGGAGGAAGGGCAGCTTCCCCCCGTAAATTTGGCCGGGGGGGGCAATATAGTCATTTTGTCCCCCCACTCAAATACAATTGATAGTAATTTTTTTATTCCCATCGAATTAAATATTATCTCTAAAATTATTTCACATTTTGCGCACATCGCAATTTAACATTCAAAAATTTGAACTATAAAACTGTTAAAATAACAAAGATGTTTGTGATGCTTAAGTAAAAATGCATTTATATATATATGTAAATGATGAGTTTTTGTCATTAAAGTTTGTCTCCCAACGAAAAATTCTGTTGCTACGCCCCTGCTCCTTAGTGACACAAATTTGCAAAATTGAAGTATGGCTACACAAAGAAAAATTTCGAGTTTTAATACTTTTTTGTGTGTATGTAAAATGAAATGATTGAATTTTGAAATTATATATCCGATTCCTTCCTTACCGGCATTTTTTCCCTGAAATGTTATTTCTACATTTTACTGAAATATTCTGTTGCGCGTACTCTGTTGTGCGCATGCGCGAAGATAGCTTCGACGCCCGAGAGTTGGAAAAGACCAATTTTTTCTCGTTCTGTAGGCATAAAAAATTGGAATTTTTATACAAGTGTGATAATAGTATATTATACACCAAGGAAAGGAAGAGGGACGATTTTGATGATTTTGTTTTTTTCTATACGAATTTCACATAATTTTACGACTTAAGATCCTAGGACCTAGAAATGCAGTTTTTTGATCAGGTGTGAAAATAGTATATTTCGATACAAGAGGGCAAACGGACGTTTTGGTAACTGCGAGTGTGAAGCCGTCTCGGGTTCACGCGGATCCTTCACACGAGCAGTTACCAAATCGCCCGTTTAGACCTCTCATATCCAACAATATTTTTCTTTACAAATTCATGAAAAACCCTCATTTGTCCACCGTTTACTGACATCAAACCAACCGAACCCAACTTAACCCAAAACATTGGGTTAGTAACATAGTACCCGTTATGACGCTAGATGGCATCGCAACCGATGAGCAAAATTTTTTGGTAACCGTGGAGACCACTTTGCTAACCGGTGACAGCGTTTTGCTCATCGATGTTGGGGATTTTGCTCACTGCTTTTGAGGACAGTGTGGAATCAGCCACTTTGCATGTCTGTAAACAGTGGACAAACGAGGGTTTTGCATGCATGTGTAAAGAAAAAGTACTTTTTACTCCCTAGGGAATTAAAAAGTTCTTTTGACTCCCTAGGGAGTAAAAAATTACTTTCTCAAACGGCTTTTTATTCTCAACTATTTTCTATTCTACTTTTTACCCTCAACTTTTTACCCTATACTTTTTACACTCTACTTTTTCCATGTAATGGTCATTATATCTATGGCGTCATTATGTTTGAATAAAATGGAGAGATTTAATTTCTATCACGGAATTTGAATCCAATACCCTTAACTTTAACAGCTGTACGCGCTTCGTTATCGGAGACAATTATACCTTTCCTCCGAATTTTATATTGGGAGTGTCAACATCAGCTTATCAGATAGAAGGCGCTTGGAATATAAGTGGTATTTAATCTTCTTTTTATTTGAAAAATTGTTTAAGACAAATTCAATGAGATAATTCATAACTTTTTTCAGATAAGACTGAAAGTATTTGGGATCGATTTGTACATGAAAATGGTCATATCGCAAATAATGACACAGGTGACATTGCCTGTGACTCTTATCATAAATATAAGGAGGATATCGCAATCTTAAAAAAACTAGGAGTGAGTTTGAAAATTAAATTAATTAATATTGCTATTTTAAATTTTGAATTTTTGAGTACTAAAATTTAAAACTGTTTAAGGGTGTTGAATTTAAGTTCCAAAATCTTAAAATTTCATTTCCACTCCAAATAATATAATTAAGTATAATTTTTTTTTGCCCTCTAGCGAATATCACTTTTTAAATAGGGTTGTTTCCAAAGTTAGATATCAGTTATCCAATGAATGGATCTTATAGTTTATAAAATTCTTATTTTAAAAACGCCCATAAAATATTTTTTCATATTGTTTACTATTTTTTATTTAATGTTGAAATTTGAAATTTTCGTGCTAGAAGCAAAAGAGAGAAAATTTAGAGTTTTTTTATAACAGAAAAAGGAAAGAAAAAATGAATAAATGCAGCTAACCCACCAGTTTTTCGAAGAATCATTTTTTTAGTCCCAAAAGAGCGTGAGATTATAACATGACAAAAACGGCGGTCATTTTGACATATGAGTTTTTTATGAGAAAATTAATATGTCGAAGTGCATAAAATAGTATATTATTCACCAAGCAGTTGAGCTGACGCATGCGCAATTGATGTTACTATTAAGAGAGAGAATTTGTTCATCATTGGGAGGGTGTCTGTTTTGGATTTGTTCATTTTTGAGGGAGTCGAGTTTATTTCACTTCCTAGGGAGTTTCGCTTTATAAGCATGAAGAATAACTGAAATTTTTACTAAAACAAACTTCTTTAAAATTAAACAGTTTGACTCATACCGATTCTCAGTGAGCTGGAGTCGAATCCTTCCAAAGGGTTTCGCGCACTATATTAGTCAAGATGGTATCAACTACTACAATAATTTGCTGGATGAACTTCTGGCAAATAACATCGAGCCACTGGTTACCATCTACCACTGGGATCATCCCCAATTAATTGAGGACCTCGGGGGCTGGACAAATGACAGAATTGTCGAGTGGTATGCCGATTTTGCAAGGATAGTCTTCAGAGAACTGGGACCAAAAATTAAACGTTTCATAACTATTAATGAACCGAATGTTTTTTGCAACAAAGCATATGGTCTCGGAACTGGTGCCCCTGGAAAATCAAATCATGGAATTGGAGAATATCTATGTGTTCATAATATGCTTAAAGCTCATGCCAGAGCTTATCATATTTACCAGGGGGAATTTAAGGCTACCCAAAATGCCTCCATTGGAATTGTAGATTATTGCAAACACTTTTATCCGAAGTATCCCAATGATACAACTTCATCAAAGGTGGGATTTCACTTCAGGTGTGGGTGGTCATTTAATCCCATATTTTCGAAAATGGGAGATTATCCGAAAATTTTGAAAGAACGAGTTGCAGAGAAAAGCAAACTTCAAGGATATCCTCGATCTCGACTTCCGGAATTCTCCCCGGCATGGATAAGATATATTAGGTGAGTTCTTCACTGGAGGAAATAATCGTAACAAAAATTTGGTTGATTAAACAATAATTGACTGCACAACTACCAAAATATTAATTTTATTATTCATTTGTTTAAACATGTTTCAACAATTTTCTTAAATCTCAAATGAAATTTTTCGAAATATTGATTCAAAAATTTACAGTCTTTTTCTTCTTTTATAAACGTCTAAAACATTTCCCAATAAAGAATTTACTAAAGACAGTTGCCACATTTTTGATAACGTTCTCCTAACTTTTCTGCACTGCTTCTACAACTTTTCTAGAACTTTTCTCATACCCTTCGACAGTATTTTTCAAACTTAGAAAATTTCTTAGACGCATTAGCATCGTTCTACAAACTTCTTTTTGAAATGTTTAAATAACTTCTCAAAAACATTTTAAAAACTTGTTTAATACATTTGTACAGCGCTCCTACGAGTATATAAAAAGAAATTAATGAGCTGATTGAAAATATCTTTATATATAAATAAATTTATTAATTTACAGTAGTACAGGAATCTAAAAAGTTTTATATTTCATACAGAGGATCGGCAGACTTTCTGGGTCTTAATCACTATACCGCAAACGTCGTTCACCCCGGAAATAATAGCCTAGTTCCCTCTTATTACGATGACAAAGGCCTTGTTGTATCCTTCCGTTCAAATTGGAAGGCGACAAGTTCACCAATATTCTACGTAAGTATATTTGACAGAATTTTCCTTGATGAAAAACCTGACATTCCTTCGTATAATAATGAGTCCACAATAGAAACTAAGCTCGCACGGAGAAAAATGGTTTGTCAGGTTGACTATCTGAAGTGTAAAACTGACTATACTGGAGTTTCAACTATAGGACAGTCCTCTAAATAGTCAAACCTAATATCCGCGGAATGTTACAAATGGTTGTTCAGCTTGACCATCCTAGAGTATAAGTTTTACAACCCTGGAGTGTAAAACGATGAGAGGTTATGTTCTATTATATATTAACCTGAGCCAAATTCTCACCGCTTATGAGAAACGCCCAGTGCCGGGCCAAAAATTGGTGGTGACCAGTGACCACGGTGGCCACCTCCGTAATGATGACCCATAAGTGTAGCAGCGCGCAGAAGCGTAGTATATATCTCAAAGTGTAAACGTGTCACTCTGAAATATTCAAACAGATAAAATGATGTTCAGTCTGACTATTAGGAAAAAATGATGGATAGTAGTTGGTACTATCTAGATGGTCAACCTGACTATCTAAATTTTGACACTCCAAGTTTGACTATCCATTTTTCTCCGTGCGTGACATTCTATTTATAGAGATGGAAATGCATCTACGCACAAAATGTGGAACTCCGAACTGGTCCTACCTACAAATCCCCCCTCCCCGTAGCTCTGAAACCCATAATCCTGGAACCTCTTTATTATCCTGGAACGTATTACTTCAAGGACATGAGAACTCGTTTGCCAATCCTCCCTTATCTTTTTCAATCTCCTTGGAAAACAAAATTCACTCCTATGTGTTTCAATCTCTTGATTCTATCCCAGTCTGGTTCGAAACCAGAGATGTCCAATATTTTGATAGAAAATATTCAGACCGAACTATGATAAATGCCAAGAGATGGCAAGTGTCAAACACGACTTTAATCATATTTTACACAGACACCACACAGACACTAAATAAAAAAAATGCAATGTAAAACCTCCGTAGGAGTTACTTCCATAGAATGGCCTTGATGAACTCAGAAGCTTCCCCCACTACAAACCCAACTTGCACTGCCTCGAGAATTGGACGCAAACTCTCGTCCCTCCATAAAAGCTAGCGCAGCTTAATTTCAGTTTTTTTTCTCATTGAAAATGCTTTTATTAAAATTACTTTTCTAATTTGCATAAAATAATTTGTGTATTTTTGTACAGGCAACATTTAAACAAAAGGTTAACGTATTTACCGAGTAACGAATTCGTATGTTATATTTAAAAAGGCGCCGCTTTTTCTTCGCCGGCCGGTAGCACACATTTTGCAACGCGCACAATGACCGAGCTTGACGCGCAGTAGTGGGGGCCCGCTATTTCTCGGAATTTTTACCCCTCACCACCCGTAGACTAGCTCTTACTTTGGCTGTAATGTACTTCCGACAATAAATATGAGACCAGGACCGTACTCATAATGGGGGGCACCCGAAAAAATTTCTAAATCCCCAATTTTTTTGTTTACCAATTCAGTGGAATGATAAAACGGCTCTCATATATTTTTTCAGTCAGGTTGTTTACAAAATGACGCCTAAAATACTGAACTTTACATCAATAAATTGATGAATTTGCAATATAGATTAATAAATATCTTCTTCCAAATTCTATAGATTGCACCAGAAGGTTTTGGTGACAGTTTAAGGGAAATAGCACAAGAGTACAACAATCCAGTTATATATATCACTGAGAATGGAGTGGCATTGAATGAAGGGTTGGAGGATCAAACGAGAGTTCAATTCTTCCATGATTACGTGAAGGAACTACTAATAGCTATTAACCGTGATGGTGTGAACGTTAAGGGTTATTACATTTGGTCCCTTCTCGACAATTTCGAGTGGGAATCTGGCTATGAGTAGGTCATGATAATATTGTCCCTCTAAATTGATGTGTTGTTTTAAGATGTCACCAAAAATTTTTTATTTATTCTTTCTATATAAAAACCTCTTTTTCGAAATCAGTAGTTCTCAATGAAAATTAATAAAATAATGCTTATATCCGATACTTGTGGAATTTTTTACTATTTAGAATAGACATTTCACAAAATAAGAAAATAATAATAACAGTCGTTCTCAACTTTATTTTTCCAGGCGAAGATTTGGAATCGTTCATGTTGATTTTGACGACCCGGAGAGAAAAAGAACAATTAAAAAATCAGCCCTTTGGTGGAAAAGCGTTCTTAGTAGTCGGCGATTGGAGCCAGTAGATTTATAAACGAAATTATACCTACTGATATAATGCTTACTGATTATTTATACTGATATACTTATGATTTAATTTATACGAATTATATAATTATGATATAATTAATAATACAGATATAGGCTTAATGTGAAGCTGGCATTACCATGCATTTTTTCAAAAACTTACGGAGCACAAAATTTAGAATTTGCAACATAAATTAGCACTAAGTACTTAATTTTGATACAGTCCCCATTTGAATTGGGTAATGTTGTAATTCCAGGTTTAGGGACATTTACCGGACACCTAATGCATACAGCTAATTGTCTAATATTGACTAATTATTCAATTGTTAAAATGACGAAAAGCTATTCTTCTAGTTCTAGTCTAAAAAAAACTTTAATCCTCCAATTTCTTCGTATAGAATCGAGCTGAGGAAGCTTTCGAACAGTTTCAGATCCCATTCGTGCTTCAGAAAAAACAAGATATGTCGTTATTAGCCCAAGTGATCCTACTTTATTATTACCAAGACATGCATATGTACCTAAATCTAAAAATAACTATTTACTGTAGTTTTTAATCGTGTTACGACCTCAAATATTTGAATAAAAACTTTATTCATTGAAAATTATTCTTATATATTTCACTTTGTTTTTGTTCTTATACAAGAAGGTTATTTTCTGTTTAATTTTACTTTGGATGCAATTTTGTTAAATATAATATAAATTACAACAACAAAAATCACAACTAGATCAAAAATTGATCAGAAAAAAAAATTGTTGAAATCATTCCACAAGCTGTTGATAATTCATGAAAAACTAATTTACAAGACTTAATGAAGATATTTTAGATAAATGCCTACACGGAGAGAAACTACGTTTACTCTATACATGGAAAAAATCACGTATTAGATATTTGAAAGAATTCGGGTGATAAATATTGGGCCTCAAGTGCTCAGAACGTGAGCCGCGAAGAGCGCGTGTAATCAAAACACGGCCTCATGTTCTGAATTCGCGAAACTCACGTACTCAGCACGTGAAGATCCGAGTGTTCGAAGCATTAATTTTCCCAAGTGCTCAGAATTGATAATTTTTCTCCGTGTAGGTATAACGTGCGATTCCGTCGTCGTGCTTCACATACTAAAGTATTTGGTCGTTTCAAAAGAAAAAAGAATATTTTGAATATTTCATTCTTTATTTTTATTTTATTTCTATATATTTTTTCACAGATAATATTGGCAACTCATTTTTCACGCTCTTTCTTCTGTCTTCCGCTCGCCGGTGTAAAGTCGCTCAATATTATAGACAAACTTCAGTAGTAATGAATTTCTTAAAGTGATTCAGACTATTATGATTGTTTCCAATTTATCTGATACGATGCTATCTGTTCATTCCGTTTTCCACAATCAAGGAAACAAGTGCATTATTGCGGTCAAGTGAGATAAATGTTCCCATTTTATTTCAAAACAATCCGTTTTTCTGTGAAAAATCCCTGAGAAAACATGAATTCCATCTATATTTTAAGAATTATTTTTGTTTTTTACTTATTTGGGTAAGTAAATTTTCTTCGGATTGTTTTAGTAAACTCCAATATTCCTCACATTAAATAATAGATGAAAGGAAATTTTTCCATTTTTAACATGTATAATTTATCAGAGAGTTTCTTTTTAATTCAATAATTACTTTAATTAATTTAAAAACTGTTTCTTATTTTAAATAAATTCCAAATTAACAAAATGGCGGAATTATCTTTGAAAATGTGGAAAGCTTTTGTTAACTTTTTGTTGTTACAAGTTCCTAAATAAGAAAATTTAAAATGAATTTTAAATCGAAAAACTTCAGTAAATTATCCAATCCCTATCTTACCATCGTATCTTTTTTATAAAAACATAGAGGAATTTTCACATAGTCCTAAATTTTATTTATAAAAAAAATTGTCTCTAAAATAATTATTTTGTAAATATAAAAGCTTAAAACTAAATCAGGGATATTCACTGTCCACTTCTAGTGCTTCGTCTGCCTCGCTATTCTCTTCCCCCTCCTCGAGCGCTTCTCTGAGCTCACTCCCTTTCACGTTTCGGATCAAATGCTCTCGGTTTCGCTCGACTTCAATCGTCAGTAGCCGAGAGCAGCCGAGAGCTGTGCTCCCTCCACGATGCATTCTACGATTCTACCGAAGACGGTAGGAGTAGGGATGAAGAATTGGTTCTTTTCTCTTTCCGTGGACATCGGTGGACTAAATAAACGTTTCTCTTTATCTTTAATTTAATTTCCCAAATTTAAAACTAGATCTCATTTGGTGTGAGTGTTAGTTGTTAGGAAAAAGCATACCGGTAAGGTAGGGATCAGGTGAGTTGGATATAATGGATATAAATAAAAAAATAAGAAAAAGAAAAGAAAATAATTTTTTTGCTTATTGAAAATAAGAATGAAGAAAATAAATTTCAGACATTCAAGATGTAACGGTCCAGTGACACTTCCAGTAGATCTTTCTATAGGAGTAGGTGGCTCTTCATATCAAATTGAAGGTGGATGGAATGCCAGCGGTAGGAATAATATTTTTAGTTTAAAAATTTTAAATTAAATAATTTTATATTTAATATTCATCTTTCAATGTTTTATTTAAAAGACATTTTTATACATATGTATGTAGATAAGGGCGAAAGTATCTGGGATCGATTCACACATGAAGAACATTCTCCAATTCTGGATGGAAGTAATGCTGACATCAGTTGTGATTCGTACCATAAATACAAAGAGGACGTTGAACTAGTTCGAACTATTGGGGTAAATTAATTAATTAATTATCTTCTATTCGATTCGAAAATCCCTTATATTTTATCCAGCTTAGGAAACAAACGAATATTAATTTGAGATAATAAATAATATTAATTAATAATAATAATTAATATTGCATACAGTTTAAACACTATCGTTTCTCGGTCAGTTGGCCACGAATATTGCCAAATGGGTTTGCCAACGTCATCAGTAAAGATGGAATCAAGTACTATAATAATCTATTAGATGAACTAGAGACAAAAGGCATTGTTCCTTACCTAACTCTGTACCACTGGGATCTTCCAGAAGTGTTGGAAAGATTAGGCGGCTGGACTAACGAACTGATCGTCGATTGGTTTGGCGATTATGCCAGGGTTATCTTCAGAGAATTTGGGTCCAGGGTTAAAATCTTTGCTACTATCAATCAACCCAAATCAATTTGTATCGACGGTTATGGAACAGCCAAAAAAGCACCAGGTAGGAAATAACAAAGTGCAGAAACGTACAAACGTATATTTAATGGGAAACTATGTAAAATAAAATAGTTAACTAATTAAGAGCAACATCTAAAATTATTTGCAGCTAAAAACCTTAGCGGAATCGGTCACTACATTTGTGGACACAATGTACTAAAGGCTCACGCTAGAGCTTATCACATCTACGATACAGAGTTTCGAGCACAGCAGAAGGGGAAAATTGGCATAATTCTTACATGCTTTCACTATTTTAGTAAATATGAAAATGAAACAAGTGCTGCTGAAGTAGCTTTTCAATATGACTGTGGATGGTTTGGTCATCCGATTTTTTCTAAAGAAGGAGATTATCCTGAGATGATGAAAGACAGAATTGGAGATAATAGTAGACTCCAAGGTTGGCCAAAGTCAAGGCTACCAACCTTCTCTAAAGAGTGGATCGAGTATATCAGGTTAGGGTTAATAAGGAAATGTGTTTAAAGTTTAAATTTCTTTTCAATTCTTTTAATTTTTTATTAGTAGCGTAGATCAGAGAAGAAAGTGTTAAAATTGTAAAAACTCTATTGTTCACGGACCACTTTCAGTGCTACCCCTTCTAGCTTTTCTTCCCTCTCTTCCAGCACTTCTCCGAATTCACTCCTCTTCTCGTTTCGGATCGGACGATCTCGGTTTCGCTCGACTTCTATCGTCAAGCAGCCGAAAGCTGTCGGCGTTCTGCCCAGTACTCCCAATTCGTGCCGCCCCTTTTACTCAACTGCGCATGCATCGCACGCCGTATCTATTTGGTTGCTATTCGCGCGCGGTTTAAAATGCTGAAAAATAATATTTTTATTAGTTGAACTGCCATTATTTATAATAAACAATAAAAATAATATTGGGAACACTGATGAAACAAAATATCGATATAT
>CAJFCO010018480.1:88443-122264 GCA_904066015.1 Synergus gifuensis
ATATATCGTTAAGAGAAAAATATATTGATTATCGTTGATACGATGGATAATCGATATGTATCGATACTTTTCCCATCACTACCGAAGACGGTAGGAGTACGTATTAGCTCTTTGCTCTTTCTGTGGACATCACTGATTAAAGTCATTGGTGTTTAAGAGCTTGAGGAAAATAATAAAAACAATAATAAATAATAAAATAATAATAACCCATAACATTTATCTTAACAGAGGCACGTCTGATTATTTGGGTTTAAATCATTATACATCGAGACTTGCTCACTCAATTTCAAGACCTAATAACACAACCATCTGGTACAATGACAATGGTATAGAAGAAAGCGTAGATCCCAAATGGCCTAGTTCAAATAGTACATGGCTTAAGGTATTGAAATTAACGTTTTAAGGGGATATTATAGTTTTACCATGTGTTTTCGAGGATATTGTTCAACCTTAAAGTTTTAGAACTGCTTCTAGCGAAAATAATTGAGTTTATATATAGGTATATATGTATAAAATTAAACAATATAAATTCTTATAGATCTTTTTACTTCCCTAGACTTAATATAATGTATGTATATATATAGTTAATATTTATTATTTATGATGTTAAATTTTAAATCTTGTAGGTGGTTCCAGAAGGCTTTAGAGAGATTCTTCGAAAAATAAAGAAGGAATACAATAATCCTTTGTTATACGTCACAGAAAATGGTGTATCTGATTTCAATAATTTTGATGATTGTGGAAGAATATCGTTTCTGTATTCCTACATAAAGGCAATGGTATCAGCAATTCGAGAAGATAATTGTAACGTGAAAAGTTATACAATTTGGTCCCTTTTGGATAATTTTGAATGGTCGAAAGGATACAGGTACTATAAGTTTCTGAGATTTGTTTTTTAAAATTGATTGTCTTTAGACCTTGACTCAATTTCCTTTAGTCAGAAAGGTCAATTTGAAAATTTCTAGGCTAATTTTATTAAAAATTTACGGTAACTTAATAAAGTATGTTTTATTTTAATATCCTGCAAGTTAGTATAATTGACGGTACTTTTGGTATTTTATCGATAATTTATTGTAACTCTATACTTTATTATAGCGAACGTTTTGGATTGGTCCATGTTGACTTCAAAGATTCTGAAAGAAAAAGAATTTTGAAGAAATCAGCTTCCTGGTTCAAGAAAATTTTACAATCAGGTGAACTGGTACCTGTTGCAGAATCTTATGCTGAAAATTGTACGCAATTAAATTAATGTTATATTATATTATTTTCGGAAACGATATTATTTCAATATTTAAAAAAAGATTTTTATAAAATATTGCCAAAAATTAAATATGAATTGAAAATAAATTTTGTTGCACAAATAAATACGGAGTTTGAATTCTCTTGAAATGAAATAGAAATCTCTGATCTTTTGATTAATTCCCAATTTACAAGATTCACATTAAATTTAAAATTCCATATGCGAAGGCAATTCAATTGAATTCCTTTAATTGATTTCAGAAACTTGTATTCATTCATTAAAAAAAAATGTAAAGCATTCCAATTAAAAAGGTATCATTAAATTCTTACTTTTCCACGAACACTCGGTTAGTGAAAGTTCTCGCTTACGATTATTCTGTGTAGGTGTCTGTCTTTGCCTTCGGTTCGTTTATAAAATGCAGCATTCAAATCAAAAGTATTCTTATGTATAGAATGGCCTTCAACCGAAATATTTTCTAATAGTAATTCTTAAAATAATTTGAAGAAAAAAAAAGATTTTAAAATATTCGAAAAGTGATTTTTTTTTATCAAAAAGTGTTTCTTTGTGAATTAAACAGACATTCACCTGTATGTAGTTAAAGAGACTATAATTTAATTGTGAATTTTATTGTATATCGGAAATGTGAGTTTTATTATTTTTGCAATCACTTTTTTATGATAGAATCTGTAAAACTGTAGTTTCAAAGAATGTATCTTTAATTGTTTCTTAGAAAATATCGCTTGGTTTTTTAAATATTCTATCGTAATAATTAAATTAATTTTTTTTCAGTGAATCTGTTCTTAAAAATTAATTGACTTTCCATTTATAACATGAAATTCAGTGAAATATTGAAACACTTTTCTCTGTGTCCGATAGTCCGAAAAATAAAATAAAAGTGAAAGTAATAAATTAATAAAAAGAATAATAGAAGTAATTAATGAAATAATACTTAATAAAAGTAATTTTAATCCAGAAAATACAACTTTTTTCGAAAAATATTAATTTTCGTATGAAAGCAAAAAACTGTACCGTCTGTTGTTTTATGGAGTATAGAGGCAAACCTGAATTCGTATAAAATGAAATAAGTGTAACTTTTTTGGCCTTCAATTATGGAAAGCTGGTAGCCCAAGGGAACTAAAAAAAATTATAAATAAAAAATTCGAGTAGCGGAGGACAAACAAACCTGACAAAACCTAATTGTGAAACTGACTCGCGAAGCTATCGTCGATTAATTTTCGCATATAAATAAACAAGTGTACTACTTTCGGTAAAGATTCACGAAACAAGTTTCATTGTTATATGTTGCACGGTTAGTTCTTGAATTATTTTTTTTTTCTTGTAAATCGCCTGGCTAAAAATTGAAGAATTTTAAGAGTTAGATTTTTGCACATTTGTAAACTGTGTAGATTTTTCTCTTGTAAATTTTTCTACTGACTAATATTTAATTACTAACAAATGAAAATGAGTACTATGACTAGTGAATAATGTATAGGAATTTGCTATGTAGAGTGCAGAGTTTTTAAAAACTAATTTTATTATATTAATGATTTTTAAAAAAATATTTTTTTGTCTTGATGCAGAGTTTATCATATTTATCATATAATGCTACTTATCAGACTGCATAAATATTATTTTCATAACATTTGTCGACAACGACGTTTCTTATCACAATTGAGTTAGGTACAATGAAATTGTCTGCCTTTTTTACTTGGGTGATGTTAATACATATTTGAATAAATACTTTTTTTAATTATAGTATATTTCTTTATGTGTAGTATTTATTTGTGTAGAGTTTTTCAAATTCAGTTATTGAAATTTGCATGTGTATAGTTGGTGTTATATGATATAGTTTTGCTTGTAGAGTCAATTTGACAAAAACTCCTCTTTAATTAATTAATTTAATTATTTTATTTAGTTTTTCGAAAGTAGGTCAATAATCCCATCAAAAATAGTGTTAACATTTGGTAATGCTTTTTTTTGTTTACAAATAGACTTACTTTAATTAAACTCTGTGTTTCAATGTTATCATGCAAGAGCTGATGACACAGACGCTGATTCTCGCATCATAAAATGATACTTAGAATGCTTATCGATTATTCTTTGTCTCTTATAGGATAAGTTAAGATAATATTTCTCTAGTGTTCCAAGAAGATCTATACTCGTTCTACATCAAATTGATTTCACCAATTAAATAAGTTAATCTTACGTTCCGAAAATCTGGAACATTTATAAAAACTTAGTTTTTTCCATAGCACGACGATGAACTCCATTACGAGAATTCTTCTTGGTTCTTTTTTAATCGTTGTCAGGTGGGTAAATTGTGCGCTTTTTATCAGAGGTTTGTGAAAAATTCTTGATATATTACTATCAAATTTTAGCAAATCCGAGAGTGAAGATGTTTTAAATAAAATTCCGGAAGGACTTTCCATTGGTTCCGCTGGGGCTGCGTATCAAATCGAGGGAGCGTGGAATGTCAGTGGTAAGAAAGTTTTTAAATATTTGAATAAATTAAGTTGATTAAAAGATAAATGAAAAGAAAAAAAATTAATAAAAATCTGTTAAATTTTCGTAAGAAGTCTATTTTTACCTTCAAACAAAGATAAAAGCAAAAAAACAAAAACAAAAAAATAAAAAAAGAAAAACAGTAATATGTAATTAAACATAAAAGAAAAGAAATTTATTTAAATTAGAATTTCTTTTTAGGTAAAGGAATAAGTGTTTGGGATTGGTACACGCATAATTATCCTTCACGAATTTTTGACCAGTCAAATGGTGATATTGCGTGTGACTCTTATCGCAAATACAAAGAAGACGTAAAGTTGGTCAAGGAACTTGGCGTAAGTCAAACTATGCAAAAATTAATTCAGATTAGATATGTCTAATTGAGACTTTTTTATAATCAGATCGAGTGTATTACATTTCAAGAGATTTAAAGTATTTTTAAAGTATTTTAAAAGAATTCAAAAGATTTTCAAGTAATTTCAGAAGACTTGAATATTTTTTGAATCTTTTACAGTCAATCTAGAAATTATACTATGAGATTATCGCAGATATGTAAAATCCTTAATAATTCCAAACAGTTCAAACACTACCGTTTCTCGATCAGTTGGACAAGAATTCTACCCACTGGTTTTCCAAATGTTGTGAGCAAAGAGGGAGTAAAATATTATCATGACCTTCTTAATGAAATAGAGAAAAATGGACTCGTGCCTTTTGTGACATTATATCATTGGGATCATCCACAAATTTTGAACGATTTAGGAGGTTGGACAAGCGAACTGATGATAGATTGGTTTGCCGATTTCGCCAAAGTTGTGTTCAGAGAAATTGGACCCAGAGTTAAAATATTTACGACTTTCAACGAACCAACTGTCATTTGTGAATGGGGTTATGCAGAAATGGAAGCGCCTCCAGGTATGGTAAAAAGAATTGACATTTGAAATTGATTGGAGAGCTTGATTCATATATTTATTTTAATTATGAAATAGAACTGCTAATATAAAATTTT
The DNA here is from genome assembly GCA_904066015.1 of Synergus gifuensis. Taxonomy (NCBI): domain Eukaryota; kingdom Metazoa; phylum Arthropoda; class Insecta; order Hymenoptera; family Cynipidae; genus Synergus; species Synergus gifuensis. The sequence goes on from CAJFCO010018480.1 coordinate 93,192, forward strand.
CTTCCACTTAAAAATAATTTGATTATCTATATAGAATATATAAAAGCAGTTATTTTTATCTCATCAATTTGCTGCCGCACTTTCAAGAATTAAAGGCCTTTGAAAGCCGTTCACCTCTCTACACAATTTCCTCCTACACAATAAATTTTTACATTCTCATCAGAGAAGGTATTAGATTTGTGTAAAATTTGACTCCCCCAGTTTTTGTCAAATGTCCACGTTTTGGGACCCCCTGAACCCGAAAAACATGTTTTTACGAATGTGTCTGTCTGTCTGTCTGTGTGTCTGTATATTTTAGTTTGTGAGCACGATAACTTTCGAAAGAATTGACAGATTGGATTGTCCTTTGGTATACTCTTTAAGTGTCCTAAAATGAAGGTCAAGTTCGTTAGCCAGCCATTTTGGATAAAAATTCAAAAAGTGGGAGCATTTTGAAAAATTTTTAAACCACTTTTTTTTTTAATCTAAAAATTCTAATGACGCACGTTCGTAGTACTCAAAATGTCGAACAATTTTTCTTAATGACTTTTTTGGATAAAAAAAAAAATTGAAAGACTTATAACATTTTTAAAATCCAAAAAAATGAAAGAAAACTTAAATTAGAAGCCAAACAATGCACGATATGAAAAAAAGTCTAAAGATGAAAAATGTTTCTTTTTGAACGCCCTATAGGATCCGCATAACAACTTTTTGAATTTCCTTTTGAATTTGAAGCGCAAGCTTCACTAAGGGCACAAGCGCGCGAAGCGCGCAACACGGAGCGCGAAGCGCGCGATGAGAATGTGCCCGCGAAGCGGGCAGATTTTTATCTAAACCATTGGCCAAAATTATTACATATTCCCCCCACCTACATCTATCTCACTCTCATAGGCTCCCTTTTTTCATAAAGATATATTTTTTTAATAATATACACCTGTTACGTTTTTTTAATAATTTATTATAACTTAGTAAAAATCATTATACTCCTATGTTTGTGAAAATAATTTTTCTATTTTTAATATGGCTAAAATATTATTCTGCTTATTTTTTTCCTGCTAGGTTGGAGATGCGATATTTTATTAATTTAAAATATTTATTGCAAGTGTTAATGATTCGCACGGAGTTTGTACTCAAAGTTCTCCAACTGACCCCATGCATCACCCCCACTTTTCTGTTCTCTTACGATTCGTAGGCTATAAACTGGCGCGCGATACAAAATCGAATTAAATTAATTGAGATTTAAATTTCTCGCCAAATTTTGACCAATGGTAGCAGAGGAATCCACCAAAAGTTCAAAATGCAGAGTTTTGGGCCATCCGCATTGTAAAATGCGGATTTCGGATTCAAGTCTCAAAATGCGGTGTAAAATGCGAAAATGCGGTGTATCTGACAACACTGGGCGTCGTTGATTATGTAGTGGGGATGACTGAAGAGTCAACCTAACGACGCGGAGTGTACCAAACAGTGATACAGATAGGAAACTCGCTAATGAATTGACTAACATAGTAATTCCCTACACATACCTGATAGAAACGCCATCTGTTTGATTGATTCCAGTGTCATTTCCCCTCCGGATCGTAAAAGAACTACTACTACATACACATACACGTGGATCTGAATATAATCACAATAAATGAGTATTTCTTATAGGATTAAATATGAGGGGCACAGCAGATTATATTTGCGTTCACAATGCATTGAAAGCCCACGCTAGGGCTTATCATATATACGACAAAGAATTTCGACCTGAGCAAAATGGAACTATTGGCATCGTCATACCCTGCAGGCACCATTTTTCCAAATATTTGAACGACAGCATGGCTGCAGAAGTGGCTTTCCAATTCGACTGTGGCTGGACTGGTCATCCAATTTTCTCCAAGAACGGGGATTATCCAGAAGTCATGAAAGAAAGAATAGCAGAAAACAGTAAACTACAAGGCTGGCCAAGATCAAGACTGCCTTATTTTTCCAAAACTTGGGTTAACTATATCAAGTGAGTAAAATTCCTTAACAATAGTTATATTATACATGATAGTAATGTAATTAAACCTATGATAGATGATAAATATGATCTGTGATAGTACTGTTTCCTAATCAGTAAGTGTAATGTCATTGATCTAGATTTGATTTGAAATTTAATTTTTTTTTCATGAATGAAGATAAATGAGATGTAAGGATAAAAAGAGTAAAAATTGCTTGGAAAATGTGCAAGAAATGGTGAAATATAGAACTTATAAAAAAAGAATGAGGATAAATGAAAAAAGGGAGAGTGACTTTATGGAGATAAATTTTCTTTTTTTTTATTTAACAGGGGCACGTCTGACTATTTTGGATTGAATCATTATACTTCCGATCTTGTGGAATCAGTGCCGAGAGCAAATGGTGCTTTATGGTACAAGGAGTCTGGAGTAAAGGAATCTAGGGATCCAAAGTGGGCTGACAGTAATTCTACGTGGTTAAAAGTAATTTCGGAAAACAAACACTGATTTTTATTATTAAATTATTATTATTAATCACTCTTCTGCAATTTAGGTGGCACCAGAAGGATTTGGAGCCCTCCTAAGGAAACTGAAAGATGAATACGGTAATCCGCCAGTTTACGTAATGGAAAATGGACTATCAGATGAAAATTTAATAGATGATTATCCAAGATTGAAATATCTTTACTCATACATGAAAGAAATGTTAATAGCAATAAATAAAAACGGATGCAACGTAAAAGCTTACACAGTTTGGAGTCTTCTGGATAATTTTCAATGGGCTCGCGGATACAGGTAATATATTATGATTTAGTCGTTTTCTTGATGAGGTTTCTGACAAAAAAAAAGAAAAAAACAACGCCATTCTTCTGCACAAAGGTATTATTTTCTTAAAACTATTCTTGAATCTTGTATTTTTTTTCAGTGAACGTTTTGGAATTGTACATATCGATTTTAATGATCCTGAACGAAAAAGGACTCCGAAAAAGTCAGCTCTCTGGTTAAAAGAAGTTCTTCGAGCCGGTCGTCTTCTCCCTTTTGATAATTTCATCTCTTTAAGATAGCATAAGTGTACCTGAATCTATTTTAGAATTTTACTTGTACCAATAAAATCCACGTTAATTCAATTATAATTGAACTGCTCACCACTTTGGGAATTAATTTTATTGATATATTCTATAAATAAAAATTATTTAAATAATAAGATATCTTTTATTTACCGAATATGCACTTAATTAATTTTTATTTTTATCAAGATTCATTAATATCGGTCTAATAAACATTGTAAATTGCGCGCGAATAGCGACCAATCATATAACGAACGCGACGCATGCGCAGTAGAGTACGGGGCTCTCGTTGGGGCCCCTAACGCAACTCTTGGTTGGATCTGGTTGGAAGAAATTCCCAATCCTCCCACCATTAGGTTCCCCCCACTCCTAACCCAATTTAGCGCGTTATTTGAAAATTGAAAAAGGTTATTACGTTGATATGTGAATAAATTATTCAAATACAAATACATACCAATAAATAATATTATAAATAATAATTATAACGTAAAATGAAAAATTAAAACCTTGACAAAGCAGGAACCATCAAAAAAGCAAGACGTCTGGGCACCCCAAAAAATTAATTTTTCTTTTATCAGTTATTTAATTATTTTATTTTGATTTAAAGTTTACCTTTATCAAACTTTATTCAAAAATAAAATGCATACAATACTATCTATAGTGCTCATCTGGTATTGACTGAAAAATACTTTTCTTTTACATTGCAACTTTTGTTTACCGAGAAAGTGAAAAAATGTAGAGCCGAGTGATTTTACTGCAATATTGGAAAGAGCGGCTTTCTGTTTCATCTAATAAAAAGCGGTGCTTGGTAGTATTATATGGCGGAGGCATGCAGGGAAGCTCTCGTTTATGAGCTCGTGAAAAACTGTGCTAACGAAAAAAGGGGAGCATTCGAAGCTCTAAATAAAGAATAAAGAAGAGGAAAAGTAGAAAAACAGGATGATTTATAATTGATTAAAAATGTACCACAACTCCCTTGTGGTGCTAGAATTGTGGTCAATAGAAAGAACAGGGTGAATAGGGATGAGAGTGTGGATTGTGGGGGAGGCATCCGTGTTTGTCGAGGCCATATAATTAAAATAGACAGATGCCTGCACTACATATTTTCTGGCGCCGTACAATCGCCATTTTCTGGAACGGAAATGAGTCGGCGACGAAAAATTACTTTCCGCTGAAATTCACTTGACGCTCTCGTCTAATTAATTGTCTCAGCTCGTAACCGAAGACCACCTACCCTTGTAAATTTATAGCGAAAGCGTTTTTTTTTTGTACGATTATTTCACTGGTGCTCTCAAGAGAAAAAAATGGGGTGGTACCAGTTTTCACTGTCAGAGACGTAACTAACTTTCATGTCCTCGAAATTCGTACAAACTATAGTTTTTTAATTATAGATGATCTTTAGGGTCTTCAAATGTACTTTTAAATCGGTAAATGGACTTTTGCCTTTCATATGGAACGCCCCAATAAGAAAATCTAATGTGAGTTAAGTGATTTGGGGATGTTATAGGAGTGAGAAAGAAAGAAGTATGTATATGTTTCTCTCTCACTCGTACAGAATCTTAGCTCTCCGAGGCGCAAATCTACCAGTCAATAAAGTATACTCCTAAAAATCATTTTTATACTTTTTCGAACACGTCTCGTCCACCTAAAAGGAATACCGTAATTCATCTGAAATTTTGCTTGACCAATCAGGAATGTTATAATTGAAAAAGTCTTTTTAGAGGTATATTCTCAAAGCCGGAATTTCTTTAGTCAGTTCGAACACGTTTCTAGTGACGTTGACGAAAAATTCTTTCAGAGTTGTCAAAGCACGTGGTTCGATTAGACTTATAACTCACGTCGGAATGTCTCCTCTGATGAGAGAACCACCGAGCTGTACATGCGGACTTTCCATTCCATCCATGGGTGAGCAATACGCCTTCTATCAACTCGAACTTCTGTTCTCTTATTAACGAAATGTCAAAAGCATCTCTACCGAATCATCTTGATTCGATCGGAATCCTCATAACGTGACTTGACCTCTCATGAAGCATTTCTCCTCAACATAAAGAAAGATTTATTTTTTCTCTTTGTAAACAATTACTTTAGTTTCACGAAGCCAGGACTAATAGAACTCATCCAATTACTGGATTTAATCAGAGAGCTGAGAGGAAATCATACACCTCGCCACTGGAAATAATGATCAACTAAATGAGATAACAAATGAAAGTCGTTATTTTCAGTAAACTATTTACTAGTCCTTCAAGAATATATTAAAGGGGGATTAGCTTCGGTTAATGAAGTCCTTTTCCGCTTGGCTTTGCTTCATGCTTCTGGCTTTATTGAAAATAGATATATTCGAACCATTATAAGGGCTAACAATTGCTACTATAGTCTCAGTTTGCTATGGAATTAGATGAATTGAGGTTAGTAGTAGTAAACCGCTTTAGACAGAATAATGTATCCCAATCCAACCTGCTCGATAAAGCGTCGCACCCATGCAACTGTAAATCATTCTTGCCTCTAAAGCTTATGTACCCATTATACACAACCTGCTATCTCCTAAGGGATAAAAGTGCTCGTACATCATAAATGAGGTTAACGCTATTTAAACTAGACAACCTAGTGTCTTAGGGTCAATTTAAAGATAAAGAAAAAAATGATTCTCTAGGTTGCATATTTATTTGCTGGATAAATATTAATAAGTTTCTGCCTACAAATTTTTCATCATTTGTATTTGTGAAAATTAATTAATTTGTAAATGAAAAATACAAAAACCTTATTTTCCACTCCTTTCTAACTCTAATCTTTCTATATTATATTATCGCACGACGATGACATTCACATAAAAATAAAGAGAGGAAAGTGATAGACAGGGTTCGAGAATCGCTTGGTACGGGTATATGGGCAGTCGATGAGTATAGCGCGGTCGCCACTTCCTGGAAAAATGAATTCACTTAAAACCGCATGCCTGGACTGGAGAATCAAGCTGTCCGCGTTGCCTTCCTACTTAGACCAATAGCAAGGCTGCAACTCCCAAAATTGGCTCACTCTATTAGCTGCGCGGACTATATAAGTAACCGTTTTCGCAAACAGATTCACAATTCCGTTCCGGATGCCAGAGACGACGAATCTGTGCCGAATTGAAAAATAAATAAATCGATTTGTTCTTAACTACGCTGACAGTCATAAATCAATTATTTTTATTTAAAACGAGTATTAATGAATTAATTACAGTTATACTTTTTAAACCATCGGTTTTATGTGTGAACATAAAAGCAAATAAAGTACAAAGGACGTGTTTGAACTTGCTTCGGGATATTATCGAAGTTTGTTCGTTCTCAAATGAAATTTACAAGGAAATAGCATTTGACAGATTAAAGGAATCCTAATACTTGTATGCGGAATTTCAATTCTCTGCAGCGCTTTATTTCCCTCTTTTTTTGCAAGATGCATTGAAACCCATCTGTTCTTTCTCATTCGCTTTTTACAATCCGTCGCGCATTGAAACATTGAATCGATACTAAAGAATTGAAGCTCGTATACGTTATCAATATAATAACAGAAAATTTGTAAGTTTTAAATTTCTAAAATGGAAGATCCTATATAATGTTCTAATCAATAATATCTCTTGAATCATTTTGTATAGGGATAACGGAAATTAGTTTCACTACCGGAAACTGCTTTATGGAGTCTAGTAGTTCGAAGTTTGCGGAATTCACAGCACTTGAAATATAAGATGGTAGATTATAATTAAAATTATTTAGACTTTAACAAGCTTCAATTATTGTTATATTTCAGGGCTTATAATAAAAGAATATATAAAAATGTAATAAATTAAGTACCTGAGTACCTAAGTAACCTAAGTGAAAATATCTGGATGAATAAAAAGCTTAAGAATATTTACTTTTCTAAGCAAAATTACATCACAATCAAAATTAAATTTTATGTATGTAAATAATGAAAGAGGAACCTAGTCCATGAAATTAGCCATCATACAACGATTTTATAACTAACTCAATTGAGTTTGCAAGGCTGCCTGGAATGACAAATGAAGGCTGTTATTGACCCAGCTCGTGAATTTTAAATAAGGCATTGCCATGAGATGGAAGACTCACTTCAACAAAGAGAATTAAATAGGATTCTAGGGGGGCGCCACCCAGCGGTAGCGTCTCGAAGTATCTCATTACTCATTCCACAAAAAATACTTTTCCGTAATTTTTTACATTTTTATTAACGAAAATTGATTAGTAGAGAATTCAAATTTTCAAACCAAATTAAGTTATGCAAATCTTCATGAGGTAAACCTATAACTTCATTTTTTTAACATTTGCTTGCTTTCTGACAACACAATTTGTAATTTTGTGAAATGTAATGTAATTAGAGATGAAATGATTTGCGAGTAGTTTCTAAGATACAGAGTTCGCATCTTGGATTAGCTGAAATTTCTCTCTATCTAATGTGATTAGCTTTTCCCACAACTTCAAATTTACACTAAAGTCAGAAAGTATATTAAAATTTATTTTTATAATTTCATAATAATTGTATAATTATATGAGAAGTGTTAATTTAAATGAAAAACTCAATTCACAAGTTCATTGTTTCCTCTTGAAATGTCGTTTGTTAACCAGAACGTTGTATTAATTGCTGAAATTGATTTTCTGTTGACTCGGAATATTTATTACCAGCCCTGTATTTACAAGGCAAAATTTGAAACAAAATGAGAATTTTTTTAACTTCACAATAAATAGTTTTCACAGCGCAGAGGGCGGCATTTTAGGTAAAACCAGCTATGTTTATTACCAATCTGAAAAGTGATAAAGAAATATTCTGTGTTTTTTATCGTTAAAATTGAAGTTACCAGCGATATCAACTCATAAAAAGCAGCACGTCCGCAAAACGAATAAAAAAATTCATCAAAATTGTAAAAATGTTTTTACTTAGGTGCGAACGAGTAAAATTGACCAGATGGTACATACTTCTCATCCCCATGTCGTAGCCCTGCAATCGTTCCTATAGTGATACCGTAAAAACTAGAATCTATCTTTTTTTTTTAAGTGAGAGCTTGATCTTTGACATTATTAAATGGATAGTTATGATATTTTTCAGACAAATATATTTAAAAAATTATTATTTTTAAATTTAAGTACAGCAAAAAATTTAAACAAACATTTAATTTTTAATGAAATATTCTGCTACACATTTAAAGCCTGCCAAGTCCTAACCGAAATGGAAGAGATCGATTGCACTCTGGCAAGAAACCAATTCGTAAGTAAGACTAGGACTCATCCCGTAAAGCCGAGCGGAGAATAACCTGCACCACGTTGAGCATTGCACATTCAACAACAATATCTTCGTAATATTCAGTTATTCATGTGCTTGAGATGTAAAATTTGTATTTTCAAAAATTTCAATGCATCTTCCTATTCTTTTCTATTTCTCTCTTCCGACAACCTCTATTTTCTTACTTTTTCCACTTCCCACTCTTCCTAATCTTAAGTTCTATCGTTCCAAAAACAGGTTCTATCCTTTCTTTTTAATTCGATTCTCAGGTTGAAAAAGACATTTATAATGCTGCAAACATTGAAAAATTACATGATTTAGTTTCCAATTCATTCGAGGAGTTGCGTGTCTGGTTTAAAGATAGAATTTGGAAGGCGACTTCGAGTTGGAAGACATTTAATATAATTGGCTTGAGGGAAGCAATGTCTAGAATCAAGAAAGTCGTTTCTCACGACAGATGATCACTTTAACGACAATAGTTTGCATGCCTAAGAATCCAGGTGCCAGGCAGTGCCTGTTTCAAATGAATTTTCATAATCTTGGTGTTGTTTCATCGTCGAATGGGCTTATATGTCGACAACAAATCAGAATTAATACTGAAACTTTTTCCCCGCAAGCGCAACTTTGAACAACATTTTAAGAATGCAGGAAATAAATTATAATTTTAGCACCCTTTACACAGCGTTGCGAATTTTAATTTATACTCCTGATGTACAGGGGTATAAATATGCATACCTGTTTCAAATTTGTGAAAGAGACGTTTTCGAACAAAAATATTAGATTATGAAAAAAGACTCACCAGTCGAGCTGGCGTCCCATGATTGCGTTTTGCGTTGCGTCATAATGAGAGAGAAAGAGACAGAAGTATACTTTTATCTTTTTTTCTCTCATTATGACGCAACGCAAAACGCAATCATGGGACGCCAGCCTCGGGCAGCATCCATCTAATTGCTAGTGTGAAGTGTTCTTCATCGAATCCAGACATATGCTGATTGTCGGCCTGTGCTTCTCTATACCATACATTTAACCTACCTCTGAGACGTACTACGCTGCACAAGTCTGCTTTCTACATAACATGTTACTTTTGCATTTTATTGAGTCTTCTCTGCGACTTGTAAACCTTGCCTTGAATTTACAATAAACATTGGTTGTTCTCGTTAAATGTGTCTACTTAACCTACCTCCCTCAGGTTTACTTTTAAGATAATTACTGTACCACTATAGTCTATGATAGTCTTTTCCTATTCTAAAAAAAATGCATTTCAGACAACTTCATACACATTGCGTTCCTCATTGTGCGTTACCTTTGTAGCTAACTTCATGCATAGTGCGCTAACTTCATTGGTCAATTTATATGGCGCGCGAATTTAAATTATCATTTTAGTTTCTATAGACGAAACACACGCGCCTAATCTCGTGAATAATAAATAAGGAAGCAAGTGAGAGTTGTTACACATTGTAAGCAAACTCCAATTCAGAAGTAAGCATTGGTTACAGCATTTTAGAAAGTGCGAATCGATTACGGGTGGTTCCTCTCCCTTATCACCATGCAAGGGGTTTTCCGATAAGCCAAGATTCGCTACTCCATCCAACCAGATTGTTTTATTCCTGCCTCAGCGGCCACGTCTGATATCTGCAGAGGTTTATCTATGAGAACGGTCACTCTTTTACTCGTGGACTCTCAAGGTTTACGAACCAGAGAATACGATTCGCGAATCTCCTGAGGATATCACACAGTCGACTTCTCGCAGAGACGGATTTTCAAGGATCCTTGACTATTCCTTAGTTCTGTCTGTGATAGTCGAACAAAAGGACGTTTTTTCAGTTACACGCTGCACTGGAACGTCTTCCTTATTGCTTTCGTACAACGAGATGCTCCACTGTCGCTTCGTCTCCTCATGGAATTAGACACAATCTCCCGCTATTGTGTTTTCTCCTCAACACGATTTTACAAGCGTCATTGTTTTCGCATGTCGCTATTGCGAGTTATCTCAATCAGTATTCTAAAGCCTCTTTTTTCTTTTATTTTTCTACTATTCTATTTTCCACCTCTTTCTGCAAACACCAAACGTTCTCCTTCAGAAGTCTGTAAGCCGTTACTCGGGTACAAAGGAGTCACTTCGAGTGCCCTCAAAACCCTCGGTGAATCCTTTCAGCGTGAAAAAAGAAAAAGACTTTTACTTTTGACTTTCTTGTCACAGGTTTTGTCCACTTTGTGGGAATAGAATCCGAAAGTTTGCAGTTTGTTCTCAAGGAGATCGTGGTGGCAACGGATTCTAGTTGTTCGATTTCCACTTCTTAGTGATGAAAGGAAGCAGATTACACTTGGGGATTTGTATAGGAATTTTTTGTTTAACTCTAGATTGAATCGAATTGATTCGGAGAGGAATCTTTGTTTTAACGTCGAATTAGATCGGATTCATTATTTAGTATCAATTTGGTATCAATTACGAAATAACACAGATTATGGATTACTCCACTAAATCTACCTGTTCTTATTGGAACTTTTTTTCGCAGACTATGGAAATCGATTATACGCGATTGGACATGGCACGGCAGGTCACGGCCAATTTGCAGACAACACGCAAATGCGTGCTGTGTAAAGGGAAACGTTTTTGGTTGAAGAGTGAAATTCAACTGAAAGTAAGAGCGATTACTGAAGCGTGGCGCGGCTCAGCGAATTGATCCATTAGTGAGAAAGGGAAAGAGTAATAAAAAGAGATGGGTATAGAAATAAATGTGGTCTGCTGACCGAATATGCAAATTTTTAAATCGTTAAGTATTTTTGAATCACGGGGTATGAAAAAGACATAATAAACGTTTTAAATATTTTAAGAGATTTCAAAAGAATGCAACATAATTCAGAATTTTCCTTTTTAGAATATAAAAACAATTACTTAAAATCACATGAAATCTAGTTAAACACTTTAAGAATCGTGAAAATCCCCCCAAAAAATGATAAAACCCCCTAAAATTCCTTAAAATCACAATAAATTGCCTAAAATCCATTTAAATTCCTTAATATTACCCAAAATCCCATGAAATCTCGTTAAGTCTCTTAAAATACCTGTAAATCAAGGAAATTTCGTAAAATCATAAAAAAATTTCTGAAAATTATAATAAATTTCATAAAATTCCTCGAAATACTATGAAATCCATTAATATTAATAAAATTTCAATAAATTTCGCCAAATTCGAAATATTGTAATTTAAGCGAAAATGATCAAATTTAATTATCCACGAGGAGATAAACTACAGCTTGCGGCATAACGCATATCATAGTATCCGAATATAAATAATTTCGTGCTGAGTGTGATAATCGTGATGAGGTGATTTTTCATGGAAATGTGTAGGGGATCGTGAATATCCGAAAAATAATTTGAGCGCCAGTAGAATTATTGCGGAGTACGAAAAACGGGAAAAGGGACCGAAAAAGAAAAACAAAATAATTCACGTTGCAGCCAAATGCCGTATGATCCCATAAAGCTCGTAAATCTCGACTGTCCTGCGGCGTGCGTAGAAATGCATCGCTGGAAGAGAGGAACGGCTGACGCCGTTATAATTAACATAGGATGATGCGCGATATAAATTACAATTACTATGATTTACTTCCCTGCGATAGCCGCGCAATGTTACCTTTTCTCTTTCCGGTGACTACTGAATAAACATGTCTGCTCGGAAGCACACTGCTACAACGTATGGTTGACCACCAGATCGTCCCCTGTCCAGCCAAGGTTAGCGTTAAGGGGTTTATAGTCCATACAGTATCACAGTACACACCTATATACACATATATATGTGTATACAAGTATAAACCTTGGTTTATCTCCCGAGAAGATTCGTTACGATTAGCTTCCTAAACTGTGGATTTATTGCCTGAATACATTGCCGGATATTAGCATTAGAATATCCATATTCTTTACGTTTGGTCTGGGGTCATGTCGCATTTCATCTCACGGACGATTTTCTATTAGAAATATTGGTCCAGTTGCACATTAAATACGGCCCACAAGTCCGTAAAATAAGCGTGGTAATAAAACTAGTTAGTTAAACACTAAACAAATAAAGTAATTTATTTAAAGTCGTTACATGGTTCTCAGAACATGTGAACGCAATCGAAGATGGCTACTCTAATTCGCTTGCCCACCGGCGTATATAAACTTTATGTTAGAGAGGAAACTCAGCGGATACTTTTCGTCACTTAGATAGAGTGGAAACTCGGTGGCGACTTTGGTCGCTGCAAGGTTGAGAATAAATCTAGGTTATCCTCACACTAGAAATATTTCTAGTCAAGTAAATTTTGCGGTTCTTATTTCTCTCTTTCTTTTTCTTGAGACCAGATCTTTTGTCTTCAACTTGTTCCAATTGGATAGATGATTTTTCACGACTGTGAAATGGGAATTACACTCGAATCTCCCAATATCGACCTTCCCAAGATCGAAAATCTCCCAATATCGACCGCATTCCTTTCTCAATATCGACCTGCAGTTACCTCAAATATCACTGGATACACTGCGCATGAGTTGCGCGCTCGGAATCTGATTGGTTGCTATTCGCGCGCAATTTAAAATGCTAAAAAATATTATTTATGTGCAATACGCATGCGCAATTAATATGACGCATGCGTAATTGGTGTGCCATTTGAGAAGAGGAATTTCGTCGATATTGGGAAAGCGTCTGGTCTGGATTTCGTCGATATTGGAAGATTCGTGTGTAATGTTAGATCTCATTATTCGAGTAATGCATTTATCGGTGATTGGATAATCGAACTTACAAACAACAACATAAAGAATAAACAAACTGAAATGGTTATTCGAAATAATATAACAATACAAATAGGATTAGATGCACACATCGCTTCACAAAGTAGCGAGCTACTTTGTGAAGCTTTCTGCTCTCGTTCTGTTTATTTCGGAATCAAATTTATTCAAAGAACGTGAATTCCTTTTCAATAAAGTTTCTCATGTTTAGAAAGCTATTTCTATTTAAAGAAGTGTCTCATAAACAAAAAAATTGTATTCTTGTTTCTATTTATAATTGTTAATCGGTTCAATTTTAAGTGAATTAAGTTGTTATGTCATATACATAAGATATATAATAGTTTCAAGCGATTTGAAGTTATTTAAAACGATTTAAAGGATTTTAAATTAAATTCACAGATTGTAAGGATTTTCAATGGATTTAAATGAAATTCAACCATCTTGAAAGAATTCAAGATATTTCAAGGGATTTTAATAGTAATTTCAAAATATTAAAATGAGAGATTGTAAATGATTTAAAGAAATTTCAAGATATTTTAAGAGATTGTAAATGCTCTTAAAGAATTTGAAGCGATTTCAAAAAAATTCTGAAGACAACGATTTTTAAGAAATTCAGAGGATTTTAAAGATTTTAAGGATTTAAAAAGAATTCAAAAAATTGAGATGTCAGTTCAATTCAAAAATAAAAATATAAAATACATAAATATATCTTGACTGACTAACGAGAAAAAGTCTTTTCCGGATTTTTTGTAAAGAAACCTACAAAATTTTGTACTACTTTTCCTTAATATCAATTTTCTAGATTTAATAATCGAAAACGCTGCTGATTTAATTAATTTAATTAATTATTACCATTTGAGCGACTAATCAAATTTTTCGAGGTTTCACGCAGACTGTCAGATTATATGAATTTTTTTCATCAATTTACAGTGCTGTAAATTGAATTGCCAATAATTAGGAGTGGCTGGCAATAATTACAAAAGACAAACAATTCATTTGAAGTTGAATAAAATTTCGTTCAAACAAAATTACGTTGAAATCGTTGAAATTTCATTGTTCTTTCCAATTGGCGTATGTACACTGCTAATAAAATTACACGTGATTGCATTGTATACAATGTAGTTATTGTAGCCACAATTGTGGTTATTGAAAATTATTCGTCGAATTCAATCTCTGTAACTCTAGTTCTTTTATTCTTGTACAACGAGTGCTTTGATACTCTAATTGGCATTCTATGAAATGAAATTAAAAGGTATGGAAATTTTTATGAAAGAATTAACAGATATACAGAATTAATATTCCGATAGTCATATTGTTTCCTATTACTTTTTATTACTTTATCACATATTCCAGGAGTAAAACGACAGGGCAACGGGAATACTTACCGACCTTGCATTTACCGACAGTTTATTACCATCAGCTGGTAATATTACAGACAGTCGATAATGTAAATTTCTACTAAGAGTTGCCTTACTGTCGATACTTCAGTGATCTACCATATTGAGAATAAGATAGTCTCGTTTTGGGTTTCCTCGCCTCTGTGGTTTACCGATTTGATTTTCCCACGTTGGAAATCTACTTTACCGACGGATGGTAGGGTTATTGACAGACTGTAATGACTCATTATGTTTGTTTAAATAAATTTATGGAGTTAATTTTTAATATCAATAGATGGGATATATCAAATTTCTTCTATGGTATTAAATAAATAAAATTATTTTAAAAGATGTATGGTATTAAAAAAATAAAAGAAAAAGAAAATTTTTTCAAGTTTCACAGCACGCACATGCTTTACGACAATTCAAAACATGTTCAAGTTTTTATTAGATCTCATTAAGAAAGATGTACCTGCCGATGGTTGCAATATCACTGGTGGAATGGAAGAAAAAGTAGTTGATCCCGCAAACATAAAACAATCCTGTCGTTTCAGCTTTGCTATAAACTCTTTTACTGTACTCCGTCACGTAAAAGTCAGCTTTGAAATAGTCTCATTTTTCACATAAACATGTTGCATTCCCGCAATTGGAATGCTAAAAACGAATTATTTTAAATTCTAGTTTCAAGAACTTCTTCAATTATTCATTCACAAAGTTAAAATTAAGTGTAAAATAAGAGTGTAAATTAAAAAAAAAATCGTGTCTTAAATCCATGAAAATCTTTTGAAATGATTGAAAAATGGAAATTGTTTTCGAAAATCCTTGAAATGTTTTTAAATCATTTCAAATTATTTCAAATTAAATCCTTCCGTTCTACACGGAGAGAAAAATCAAGGTTTGAAAGCATGAATCTTCATAGTTTCGGATCAAGTAATTTTTACACTGACTTCACTGAGAAAAATAGATTGTACCGTTTATGATCTTGGAAGGTTACCTTTGGGACAGCGATCTAGATATTAAGCCGTACAATCTAAATGTTAAACCGTATAATCTGGATGTTAAATTCTAAAATCCAGGATTATAAAACTTAAAATCTAGATTATACGGTTTAACATCCAGATTGCACGATTTAATATCTACATCGCTGTCCCATAGTTAACCTTCCAAGATCATAAATGTCACAATCCATTTTTCTCAGTTTTGACAAAGGTGTCGCTCCAATTGGTGTGATGTAGGAATGAGATGTTACCTACGGAATATGGCGTTAAGCCATCTATGTCTTCTCTCTTCTATGTTTCGTCCCAGGTCTGTTCATGGACTCATCAGTAAGGCAATGTGAACGGACCCTGCCTTAAACACATGGAGAGGAGAGATTTTTCAGATACCGGGAATCGAACCCGGGCTGTCTAGCTTCTCAGCGTCGAACATTGACGCTGAGCCATGCTATTGAGACGGTGGTAATGGTAGGGGGAACATAGCCATTCTGCAGGCTGGCTCTTCCCTACAGTGACTTTATACAGCGTCGCCCCTCTTGGAGTGACTTCATAAAGTTTTCGCTCCTCTTGGAGTGACAGGCATGGTCACTCTTATTTGGTGTGAACAAAAGTTACTGCATTTTGGAGTGAAAGAGTCACTCCAACAGAAGGAGTCAAGCTGCTGACTTCAATGGAATGACTTAATTACTTTAATGGAGTGGATGTAGCATTCACTCCAGTCTTAAAGTGACATTTTCACTCCAAGGAATTTAGAGAGTAAGGAACCTATTCATGGATTAAAACGAGGGCATCCATGCTTCAGCCGTTTCAGCGTCGTGGTCCGAAACTGCGAAGTCCATGCTTTAAACGCTTGGAAGAGTACATGTTTCAAACCCAAGAGCTTCATGGTTTTAAACTGTAAAAATCTCTTGGGGAGTGGGCGTCGCCTAAACACTCGAACCCAAGAGAGTTTCAAAATCTGAAACCATGAATCTCTTGGCTTTAGACTATGAGCTATTTCGTGGTTCTGGCGTATGTTACCCGTGCTCCTGAAGTATATGTTCATACTCAGTGCTCTCAGATCGAGCCAGAAATTTACCCCCTCCACATCCACTATTTTATCGAAAAAAAGTAATTTGTAAAATAAAATTTAGCAAAATTTTGAAATTATTAGTCTTCATAAGTATTTTCTTGAATTATGTAAGAAAATTTTCCCATGATATTATATTCAATAAATTATTTTTTTTCGATAAAATAGTGGATGTGGAGGGGGTAAATTTCTGGCTCGATCTGAGAGCACTGTTCATACTGCAAAACTATGAATGCCGTGTGTTTCGAGCATGAACACATTCCATTCTTTAGAACCATGAATTCATGGTTTAAATCTATGATTTTTTCAAGGTTTTGAACTGTCTGATATTTCCATGGTTTCAAACCTTGATTTTTTTCTCCGTTTAGTTGAACTCGAAAAACTAATTTTCTGCAAATTTTTCAAGCTAGGCCCCTTGCGCATGAATGAGTGAGACCCTAACAGTTTCGGGTCTCTTTGCCCGTCTTCGGACTTCTTCGTTGGGCGTTTTCGGACCTCTTCGAGTGTCTTCGAGTGTACGGCAACTAAAAAAGACTTATGTGCGCGGTGCGGCAACTCAGTGTTCACTACGAAAAGTGTACGGTAAGTCGGCCGATTGTATTTTAATATAATTAATTTTTCATCCAAATGAAAAATGTCCAAGAAGACTTAAGATTCGGATTCTATATTATGAATCATCTGCCGACAGTAAAAATAAATTAGTGATTTTTCAGTGGATATTTCACAGAACCGCGTTTTCATTCTCATTATTTCTTATAGCCATCAATTGAATTTTATTCATTCATAGTCACATCCTCCAGATTGAATTCTGCGCCTCTCAAGAATTAAGGAGAAGTTCCATCTGTAGACAGTGAGAAAGATAGAATCAAGGTATGGGAAATCCATTTTTCTGGGGATTTTCATTAGCTGAGCTGAAGTTTTCTGATTAAGTGGGAAAATTCGCGGATATTGGATGGGGCGAATTAGTTCTTGGGAGATCGGTCGTCGTCATACGGTCGATAATTCATTACCTTCGTAGGAAAGTCGTTTGCGCTGTCGAAATTGTTGAGTTCCGTATACCGCGGGAAACACGTTGCTGTGTTGGTCTCGCTGTTAAATCGAGATGTACGAAGCACGCAATGATTTATTGCGGCTACCATGCTGCGATGGCGCTTTGATGCCTCGTTATTTATGCATGGCTCGAATCACAAAATAATCGTCCTTTCTGTTCGTGACAAATGCTTTACTTCCAATCAATGTTTGAAAAGGCAAAAAAAAAGATACAGGACGATGTTATAAATTTTTCTCTTTTACACCTACAAGCTACAACTGCAACACAAACATTAAAAAATAATATGGACAAATCTAAAGAATTTTGGATGGTCTTGTTGGCGACGGATAATAAAACAGAATTAAAGAAGCTTTCGAAATTTATTTTATTTTGTTTTTAATCAATGTATAATACAAGAATGTGCACGGAAAGAGCAAAGAGTCAATTCGTCACCCCATGCACTCCTACCGTGGGAGCACGACAGCTGTCGGGCGCTCTCGTCCGAACTGAAACGAAAAGAGGAGTGAGCGCAGAGAAGCGCTCGAAGAGGGGGAAGACAAGTGAGGCAGAGGAAGTGGTATGTCAGCATCCCTAGATTATGGATCAAAATTAGACACCTTGGGATTTAGTGTGATTTTATTTTTATTATTTTATGTGATTTTTATTTTATTTAGTGGTGATTTTCTCTACTATGGTCGTCCTTGCTTAAGGAGGTAACACACCAACTAACGGAGTCAAAAGAGAGTTATTTAGCTTTTGGTTCACGTAGTAGTTAAATGTGGCAACGTGTCTTTTACTGAATTTTTTAGGTTACGTTTGCCTTCTGCAGTTTTATTCGCGATTCTTCAAAATCTCTTTAGCCATTTGCTGCTGTGTGAGTCTATACCGATAAACTTTTTCCGACACTTTTTTGCCCCTCCAGTAAAAACATTTTGGTTTTTCTTGTTGTTTATCACAATTTTCACGACTATGACATAAGTCAAACATGATGACATGATTTAGCATATACAGTGCAAACTGAATATTGCTGAATATGCGCATATAAACAGCTGACCGAAATATACTACACTATCTTTGCGATGTTGCCAAGTGTATCAAGGAACGATATATTTTGTAATATTTTACTAATTTTCACCAACTAATAGCCAATGAATTGATGTTTTTAATTTTTTTAAATGATCCTCAGAAATTTTTTTTACTATACAAAAAAGAGTTTCGAGATCTCTACGTTTCCTGCCGAGATACGAATTAAAATGTAAAAAAAGTATACCGATTGCCATAAGACACCGTGTTAAATGTAAAAAAAAAATAATTGTTTATATCTCGTTTCAGACTCAACCTCAGCTCACCAAACTTGAACCAAGTCTTTTTCATATCAAAATCTTACGATGTACTAAATTTCATCATTTTC
This sequence comes from Synergus gifuensis, assembly GCA_904066015.1. Lineage (NCBI taxonomy): Eukaryota > Metazoa > Arthropoda > Insecta > Hymenoptera > Cynipidae > Synergus > Synergus gifuensis. The sequence goes on from CAJFCO010018480.1 coordinate 112,119, forward strand.
TCTACGTTTTTTCAGTTTGGTGTGTTACCTCCTTCAAAGAGGCACTTTCTTACGATTGACCAGTTCTTTCACTTCTGGATGGACCAGTTTCTTCGTCTCTGGCTCTTTGAAGATTACCCATATCTGAACCTGCTGGATATACTGTGGTGTACTCACCACGCTCTTCGACAATTAGCAACCCATGAGGATCTTTAAAATACAACTTAATCATACCGTTGAAGCGTGCTCTAAAAAAACCTCTGTTTGGCATTGGTACTACTTTATTTGCTTTTACAGTTCTCCAAACTTCAGATTCTTCCTCTACTCTTACTGGTTGAACAAAGAATGGTTGTCCTACTGCATGTAGTGGTGGACGCCCAGCCTGCGAACTTAATTCTGAGAAAAGAAAAATAGTGACTTAAAAACTTTTTGAAAAACCGTTATGTTAACAATTTTGAATATTTCCTTAAGCATGTTGGAGCAAAAGACAAAAAAATAAAAATAAATTTTAAAAAATGGCGAAATCTGTGGAATGAATCTAATCTGTCAGCTCATTTCAATATATATAGATTTTTGACTCTAAAAATGGACTGATTGAATTTCCGTTGGCCAGGGTGGACTTTTAGAGTGCATGAGGGGGGAAGCTCCTAATTTGTTTGTAAAAATGAATAGATTAGCTAAAATACCGAGATTTGTGGTGGAATAAAATCGTGGGTACCGCGACCATTTTTTGACACGTTTTTGACAGCTCAGCTGTTCGCCGCATAGATGCAGCGTCGTTGTACATTTCAGGTAGGTTCGCTCGAGAACATACCGGTAATATTCGGAACGTCGTGAATATTCCCGGTAAAGCTGCGCGTTTATACCTTTGTCCGCCCTACCAAGTCGGACAGAAAGTACACTCGATGTTCCCAATAGTAATGTTCCCAATAGTAATTTGTTCCCAATAGTAAAAGAGTTTCGTTCTCAATAGTAAAGAGCGCAACTCGCAATAAGCACTTCATATATACCACTGCTCATGCGTTGCGTTCGGCATCTGATTGGTTGCTATTCGCGCGCAGTTTAAAATACTCAAAATAGTATTTGATAGTTTTCATACTAGACTTCATAATGTTGCAATTGCCCATGTTAGCTATAGGAGACCCATGCAAAAAGTACTGAACATAATTAAAAATATTTGCCTTTTGAAAATTTTATACAATTCGTAAGAAAGGTTCGATTTCGGCACAACTACCTTAATTTTTATTTAATTAAGATAACACCTCGTCTGGCGAGCAGCGGGCTCCGCACAGTCACGGGCCCCCTGAGTCCCTTACTGTGGGGGCCATGATTAGAGGGAATGAGAGGAAACTGATAAATGGGAAAAAAGCTTGAAAAAATAACAGTATAAGGCTTAGATTACTTTTTCGTCAGACTAATTTAGTTTTTAATTAATTACTTGTATTAATTACTTTTTCGTCTAATTACACTTATGTGTATCAAATGTTTTATTCATATGAGGCATTCAATTTTCATATGTAAATGGCTTGTTCAATACGTTCACTGTTAATAAATTAATAAATTTAATAATAAACTTTACTGATCAACCTGAAAATATTTCTACTTTTAATTATTTTACAATAAAATTCCAGCGCTTATATTATTGTCGATAAATCAAGAGAATAAATGATAGAACTTATTAAAGAACATATGACAAGATCTGTGTGGGATGGAATTTTCCCGCACTCCCAATGCTTCCTTTGAAAGGGCTTTAATTGCCAATGACCAATTAACGGACATTGTTAAAGGCACAACAGTACATCGATCAAACCCCTACATCATTGCAAAGGCGCCTACTGACCAAAATAGACTAATTATTCAAACTATAGAATGGCAATTTATTGAATTAATATTTTAAAAAGAAATATACATGTATCGCGAATCACAAGTTTTTTAATAACAATTCATAATATAAGTTGAAAATGCGCATTTTAATAAGAATCAATACTCATACGAATCTTTAAATTAATAGCTACACTGAGAAAAATAGATTGTAAGATTTAGGACAGCGATCTATAAATATTAAACCGTACAATCTGGATGTTAAACCGTATAATCTAGATTATGAGTTTTATAATCCAGGATTTTAGAAATTAGCATCAATTAACATCTAGATTATACGGTTTAATATCAGATTGTACGGTTTAATATATCTAGATCGCTATCCCATAGTTAACCTTCCAAGATCATAAACCGTACAATCCATTTTTTTCAGTGTACCAACCATTAGGGATAGGCGATTCTGGATCGATCTTTTCCACTCAAAAAATCAATCTGTTGAATCGATTCTTTACCCTCATCGAAGAACCGATTCTCGTTGTTCGTCCCATGTGGGCGCGGGGCGCAAGGTTTAAAATGAACAGCCAATTGCTGAACACCTTTAGATTTCTGTCTTCTTAAATGTATGCTGTCGTTGGCTGTTCGTTTTGCGCTTTGCGTTTTGCGCCAGCATAGAATTCCACCCTTGTAGTTAGAAAGGGAGATCCGAAACCTTTCATGGCATTAAAGTTGCATGTGTAGGGCATTAGACCACATCGAATATATTGAAGAAAGAATAAGGTAAATAGAAGTAGGTTTTTATGTAATAGTGTTCAAATATTAGATTTTGGTTTGAATTATAGAATTATAGTGTGGTACATTTTTACATCGATATTAGAAGATCGATTCTTTTGATTCCAATTTTTTTCTGAATCGATCTTTTCGAAAGAATCACCCATCATTAATTCCCTACCAACCATTATTTCTAGCCGTAGAAGAAAGAGGCTTTGGAGAAGCAGTTCTGTGCTGTTCCACGACTGAATACTATTTTAGGTTTAGACTGAACGCTCGAATATATCCTCTGTCCAACACAGGTCGTTCGTGGGAAAGAATATTGAAGCGCCGTCTCGCGGAATTTGCAATGAAGGTAACGGCTGATGAACTATAGCGCGCACTTTCCCTACTATTCGGTCATGAAGTGTCAATTCCGTGCGTATGCTTGCCGGACGGGTTGCCTATGTGCAGGCATACTCATATTTTTCTGATATTCAGAGGCACCTCAGTACCGTTAAAAACGAAGTTCCGACAGTTTTATGTAAATAGCGCCACACCACAGAGGAGATATAATCATTGTCCCATTTTGCCCCCGTCGTCATTTTGCTCCATGTTCCCCTACAAAATTTGCACTTTTTTTTCATTACGGAAAACTTTTGTGAGAAGTTCCCTGACGAATTCGACTTGGTTTGATAGTGCTGCAGTTTCGACATGGAACATCCGTCTCTGAAATTGAATTTGACAATCAAATAATTAACTAGGTTATAATTACGCCGACTTCCATTAATTATGCATTCGTGTCAGGTTTGTCGTACATACAGACGCGAGCCATTCGGCTGTCCTAGTCGGTGAAACTACGCCCAGTCGTCGTGTCGCGACTCGGGTTCATTTCGAGTTGATCCCGAGATCTTCAAAGAAGATGTGGGTGTAAGAGGGCCGGAGGCGAACTGTAACAGGGGAAAGAGGAGAGTCGACAAGACTGAAGCGGATCCAGTGGGCTATGAGTTCCAGCCGAGTTTCCGACTGAGTTATGTCTTCTCCACCAACTCCATCCACCAAGGAATCCCTATTCAATTTAGCGTATCTCACCAACATTCGCTAATTCCTTCATACAACCGGCATGCAATTTCACTCCGTTGTAAAAGAGTGCGTTTTGTGTTTCAGCCGTTTTAAATTGAATATAAATTAAATGTCGCATCGTTTTGGAAATAATATCAGAAAGAGATAATGACCTTTACGAAAAAGTATGACAGGAAAAAAATTACACTCATTTCTGTAAGCGTATGGAACATACGCCCTTTTCGAACCCCATATGACATACACCCTTATTGATCCCTATGTGACATACGCTCTTCTTGATCCTCAAGTGATGTATGTCTTTTTTGACCCCATGTGACATACGTCCTTATTGACGCCTCCAAGCCAATTTCAATGAAATTAAGATCATTCATTACATATATTTTGGTACTAATTTTTTAATTTATTGTAAAATAAAAATGAAGTAGAATAGGGGGCTTGAATAATTAATAATTTAATTACGTAATTAAAAATAATATCAATATTAGAAACCATAGAATTCATCAGAATCTTAAATAAGTGATTGGCGCGCGAAGCACGCAGGGGCTAAAGCCCCCCTTGTATTTCTAACATCTCGTAATTCCTCTTTCAGTCATAGTCAATGGGTGTAAGTCGAGAGATACAAGGTACTTAACTGTGGGTAGATGCTCAATGAAAAGTAGAATCGTCACTTCGGTTCAATTCCACTCGAGCCTCAATGAAAAAAGAACAAGTGGGATTCGCGAGTCTGGAAGTGTATGAGCGTAAGTGAAAGAGTTTGATGAAAGGAGTTGGATTGGGTGGGAAGGTGTTGCAAGGTAGAATTGTGAATAGAAGTAGATGGAGATGTGATTCTCACCCGCAGACCCGCAGGATAGTAGAAGCACAAACAAATCGATGTGCAAGTGTTTTTCTGAATTCCAGTCCCTCCTCTTTTCAGATATTTTCTTTTGATATTGTAGTTTGAAAACTATTCATAAAAATATTATAGTAAGTTGGTGCAAAAAATTGAAAATATAAAAAATTAATATACTGTTCAAATAAAGAAAAAAATGTATTTTAACCACTATTTAAAACTTTGATGATAGAACTTGTTCAGAAATCTGTTTATGAAACTGTTCAGAAACTAATTTAGGTAACTGTTTAGGAATGTGTTGAAGAATTTGTTTAGGTACCTGTTCAGGGTTATTTTGAAGAAGCTGCTCAGTAAACTGTTCAAGAAATCGTAAAGGAACCTTTAGGCTGCCGTCCCGTGATTGCATTTTACGTTGCGTCATAATGAAAGAGAAAGAGACAGAAGTATACTTTTGTCTTTTTTTCTCTCATTATGACGCAAAGCAAAACGCAATAATGGGACGCCACCCTTACAGATGCATTTCAGAACAGTTCAGGAACTTGTTCAGTTGTTCAGGAACTTGCTCAAGACCTTGTTCAGGAACTGTTCAGGAATATAATGGTTCCGAAACATCTTTAAAAACTGTTTTTCTTAATTTAAGTATTTTTAATTCTATCTTTTTGAAAAAATTTAGTAAATTTTTATTAACCGTTGATAAAAATTTATATTTATTATCAACGATGATTTATTTACAGGAAACCCTGACATATATATTAATGTAAATTATAATAATTATTATCATTAATTATTATATATATGTATATTAATTAAAACAAATCTTGGTGTTAGTAATAGTCAGTTCCTCAGTAATAGTACTCGAAAGTTGAAAAAACCGGTCGGTGAAACAACAGGTGGGGACAGACGATAAAAACATATTTGGTCAGTCTGTATCTTCTGCCAAGAGAGTACATAGTATTATTCCGATTAATCAATAAAGTGCAAAAATATACAACTGTGCTTACGTATAAATAAAAATAAAATATCGTCTTTAACAAACTGGTTGAGATAAATAACATACGTGAGTGTCAATCTAAACATAAGAATTACTAATGCAAAGAATAATTTTCTTTAAATTTAGAATCAAGTCAGATATATTGTAAAGTTTATAATACTGACAATTATAAATTTAAAAAATATGATTTATCATATGTACAAAAATCTGAACAAATTTTTTAATTTATCACAATTTTAAATAATTTTATATTCAGAATATGTTACAATTCAGGTAGGCGTTTGTGTCGCTTTCACAGAGCTGATTGTAAGACGGTTACGTATCGAGAATACCTTCACCTCATTTTGAACTTTCCAATCATTCAAGCGTTTCCAGATCACAAGATTTTTTTTAATACACTTTTTGTATTGTAACTTATAAAATACGAAAAAAATGAAATTGGAAAATTGCAATGACGATGAATTGGCTTTCGATGAAGCTTGTATTCTCATAAGGAGTACTTCAAATTCTACTGACAAATGGCTCTATTCATTATCACTCGACTGCATTGCAGTAAGTACTTCAGTTTCTAAAATAAAAACAAATCTTACTTATCTGCCGCTGATATAATCTCTATTGAAAAATATTATTATTTGATATATAAATAATTAAGTTTTAAAAAGATTAATGAACCCATGGGAATCAAGCTTTTTAATTATTTTTTTATTCCCTAGTGCCCATACACTCGTATAGGAAATATATTAAAGGAGAGTAATTTAAGTGTCAAATTCAATTCAGCCAAGTCCCACCGATGGCAAGTAATCAAAGGCGATGGATCCGAAGATTATTTATCTGCCTCTGATAAAAGGTTAACATCATGTTTTCATTTTACCTTATTGTGGCAATCATTAATCAATTAAAATTAAAAAAAAAATTTATTTTCGTGAAGTCAGTATTATGTATAGCCAAATCTAAGGGTAATAAAAAAACATTGAAGACAATTCAAAAAAAAAAAAACGAAAAATAAAACGCCATAATACACAAAGACAAAACAAAAGATACGAAGAAATAAAAAAATATATTTAAAAAAACACAAAAATATTAAAACTGAAAAACGAAATCGCAAGACCTCACAAAGTTTTTTGAGAAGATAGTATAACATACACTGAACTCCAGATATAAGTCCAGTTTCATGTGTGGCCTACAATGGTCTTGGGACTTGAAGAATTCCGTCTCAGCACATAAACAGTTAGGGCCGTATGAATTATTTGTTAGATTTCCGTCACGAGTAAAAAATATTTTTTTAATTTTTCCAAGATTGGTTTTCTAATATGATAATTTAAACTTTAAGCAAATTTATGTTTAAGGAATATAAAAATCATTTGATTATATTGTTAATACAAATATATTTTTTTTTATTTACTTCTTGATCTGAATTTCACAGAAATTCTACTTGCGATTTTCTACCGCGAATGGGACAATTTGGATTTTACGAGCTGGCAGTGAACGACTCAAATTGTGATTTTAAAACCATCAAAGGGCCTACAAACGCATACACACGTGAGTATAAACTCATTCCATTCCAGTAAAATTTTCTTATTGCAGTTTTAAGCTGAAATATCGCGCAGCATATGCAGGAAACCGATATTATCCAAAAAAAAAAATACTACTACGAGCGTCACTGGAATTGCTTTACAAAAAAACGTCGATTAAAGTAGAATCAAATAACCGCGAATTTTACTGCTATTAAATTACATAAATGTACGCAGTTGTGATGTTTAAAAAGTTATTTGTAGACTTTAATGACTTGAAAATAAATATTGAAAAGATATAATATTTTTTATCAATTTGTCAGGTTAATTAATTCATAATCAATTATTTTCACAATATTTAAAAGACTGTTAGGACCTACAAATTCACTCAGTCCAATTCGAAATTTAGAGCCTCATTAAAACCTTGAATGCAGCATTTACATAATTTTATTCATGAATATTTTTTAAAATAATTTTTGAGTTATGAATTTGAATGTGAAAAATTCAGAATTTATTGGTTCTGAGTATTCCAAATATCGAAAACTTTCATTAAAAAGTTCCAAATTACATTAAAACGGGAACATTTTCAAATCGAGTGCTTCTTCATGCTCACTTTTCTTCTCGTTTCGGATCGGACGCTCTCTATTTCGCTCGACTTAGATCGTCTAGGGTACTATCACGAAGTAACATAAGGAGTACGCACTCCGTAAATCGAAATGGCCCCGTATTTTCCGACATTTACAGAATTCTCTAGAACTCTACAAAATAGAATTGCGAGTGCCCCTTGTGTGAAAAGCTAGTAAAGAGCTCACGCTCTCAAAACAAAAAAAATTTTTAATTTAAAAGTAAAAATGTAAAATTTCAACTTATAAAATATTTTAATTATATTTTAAAAATTAACAATTACGATAATCTTTCATACAATCAAATCATAAGAATCATAGTATAAGCATTGTAAATACTAACCGTCGTAGAGGATGAAAAAAACTGCGTTTGTCTTCTGGCTTATTTGTCTTTCTATATAGAGAATCTGACGATTCACAACCACGCACAAAACACTGCAAAACACTTAGGCATTTTTAAAACATCTAATTTAAAACATTAATTGTTTTTTTTAGATTATAACCTGAAATAAAATGTGTAACGGGCAGTATGGCCCGTTGCATACTTATAATATTATTATCGATCGGTGCGAGGCGAGACAAGGGGAATTGAATTCAGTGTCGCTACCCCCACCACTCTACGCATCACTGGCGAACACTTAAAAGCAACGACGCCTACGCTGTCCAGTCAGTTCGTCGGTGCACAGCTCAGCTGTGACAACTCGTTCTCTCTATTAGCGGGCGCTCCCATGGTAGAGAGAACAAAATCGACCTAGACATCGTTAACTGGATATATGGTTGGCAGGCGCTACTACATCCATATATCTAGATTTCGATTCCGCACCGCGAAATGAACCTTTTGCGTCTTCTTCAGGGAAAGCTTGGTTAGATATGTAATCAGAGGGCGCTCCCATGGTTACCTATCTGACTATAGTTATCATGTTTCGCCGGCCTAAAAAACCGAACAAACCTGAGTCACCTGGAGAACGATTCACGACGGAAATCAAGCACCTGGGGAAACTCACTCTGTACCTCCAGAGGGCGCTCCCATGGTCGTACACCGAAAGAAGGGCGTAATCCACCCCCTTAGAGTGAACCAGCTGCTTGATCGCGAACGGGTTAATTTCACATTTGTTCAGAGTCATCTTCACGACATCTCCCTCCCCCCTCTCTCTCACCGTACCGTACCGTTCACCGCCTAGAGAGAGACGGTCTCAGGAGATGACGCTCGCCTCGCTCACCAGGAGATCCGCTTGTTCTGTATCTTTATTTCCCCTGAACCGCTTTTCTTAATTTCAGGAGCCGTCATAATCAATCGACACACACACACGCTTAAACGCAGCCCTCACAGACTCGTTGACTCACTCTCGCTTATCTCTTTAATCCTATTTATTTCATTGTTGATTCACAGACGCATTGTAATTACCGCGTCACACATATGCATTGTTGATATTTACTTTCACATTAGTTTTCTAAATTAGATTTGTATATTCGAGGGAAATAAATTGATCTTTTATTAATTTTTATACCAAAATTATTGTGTTATCATTCGTCTTAAAATAACCCTAAACCCCGGCTCGACTGAAGCGTCCGGAGACGATAGTGGGGCTTCACCCCTAGATAACACCACCGTTACAAATGAACCGGCACAACTCACAAATACAACCAAATAAAAAAAGCTTGTAAACATACATGAGTACTAATAGCTTTTCACGCAAGGGGCGCTCGCACTTCTATTTCGTAGAGTTCTAGAGAATTCTGTAAATGTCGGAAAACACGGGGCCACTTTTTCTCAGCACTCAGAAAAAAGTTTGTTTGAATCAAACAAACGTATCATTGATATAGGGTCGAAGAAAAAATATTTTTGAATTAATCAAATTTTGTTTATATCAATGATATAATGATGTTTATATCAATGATACGTTTGTTTGATTCAAACAAACTTTTTTCTGAGTTAGTGGCACCCATAGAGTGCGTACTCCTTATGTTACTTCGTGGGTACTATATTAGCCAGGAATATGCAACCTTTAAATATATTAAGTCTCAAATTCATCTAAATATTCAACCGACGCAAACTCTAAGAACTTTATTCTAATAAACCCAGGGGATTAAATAGGAAAGTAAATCTAAGTTTGAGTGTGCATATAATTTAGAGGGTTAAAAGAATGGAATTTTTTATTATTTTTCATTTCTTAAATGTATTAAACTTATTTATTTCCTATTTACCTGTTTTTCAACTAAATTAAAAAAAAATTATAATTAAAAATCTTTATTTTTATTTTATGAATTAAATTGCTACATTTATACAATATTCAGCACTTGCTATTGCTATTGGGGTCATCGTCACAGTCCTGATTGGCCTATCGGCTGTGAAGTGGTGTATCAGACGACTGAATAAGAGATTTCGAAAAAAGGAAGACGTCAGTAAAACGGAGAAAAGATTAACTACGAAAAGTCGCGTCAAGTCTATCGATACAGTCAGAGGGTAAGTGAATACGATACTTTTCAAGGGGCGACTTTCAGCGTTGCAACGGAATTTTTCGTGTGGGAGCAAACATATATATATATATATATATATAT
>CAJFCO010018480.1:122364-135075 GCA_904066015.1 Synergus gifuensis
GAAATATATATATATATAGTTGCTTGCCCCCCCTCCCCACGAAAAATTCGGTTGCAACGCCCCTGAAAGTCGTTCAAGGTCAAAAAAGGTAGGAAGAACTAAAGGTAGCCGTTTTTCAGGATTAGTATACTATTTATGATTTTCGTGAACGATGGGGCCGGAGGTTATCCGATACTGGAACATGCAACATGGAATGGTTTGCTTGTGGGAGATTTAGTATTTCCATGCTTCATGTGGATTATGGGAGTCTGCATTCCCATAGCTCTTTCCTCTCAACTCTCAAAAGGGATCTCAAGGCTGTCCATCTGCACGTCAATCGCTAAGGTGATCTATCTTCTGATATCTTCAACAAATTCATACATTTTTATAAAACAAGAGTTCCAAAAAAAGTATAAAAACAAGAAAAAAGTTAAATATAAAAATACAAATATAAAAGTACTAAAGCGGAAAAACAAAACAAAAATACCAAACGTAAAGAAAGAAAACAAAAACAGATTAAAAAACGCAAGAAAACACGCCATTATGAAAACAAAAGTAGCAGAAACAAAAATATATAATATAAAACCGTAAGTCAAGAAAAACAAGAAGACTGAAACATAAAGATAAAACATAACAATGCCACACACGAAACAAAATATAAAAACGTAAAAAAAGCACCTAAGCACAAAAACAAACCAAAAATATGAAAATACAAAAAATAGAAAAATGTAAAAGAAAATAAAAAACAAATACCCAAAAAATACAAAAGTATGTAACATATTGTATTATATAAATATAAATAAATATTCTTTTCTTAATAAATTATATAATTTACTGAACATTTTATTCAAAATTTTGTTAAATTAATATTTTCTTGAAATTCTATTTCATCCTTCGTCAATGATAATATTTGAATGTGATCTTTTTTAGCGCAGTATTATGCTCTTTTTCATTGGCCTGTGCTTAAATACCATTGGAACAGAGTCTCAACTTAAAGAAATTCGAATTTTTGGAGTTCTTCAAAGGTTTGGTATCGCTTATCTAGTCAGTGGAATTCTCTATACGTTACAAACTCCCCGAAAAAGGAAGGAAGCCAAGGTGAGCCCATTTCGAAAATTATAAAATATCCTTGATTCAAAATGTAATGGCTCCTATTTCGAAATCTGCAATAAAATTTATCTTTTAAATTTTACTCGGTGTCTGAAAATTTGTGGGAATAGTATATCCAGAACAATTCATAGATTATTTTTTTATTTCAGGGAACGATATCCAGAAGTTTCGTTGACGTAATAACATTGTGGACTCAGTGGCTCATGATCTTGTGTATTATTTTGATTCACTGTCTGCTAACTTTTTACCTTTGGATTCCAGGATGTCCCAAGTGAGTTCATATCATCATCTCCATAAATTTTCATTAAATTTTTTACTGGTCTTATACGTTTATGAAACATCTTGCAGAGGCTATTTGGGACCGGGTGGTCGTCATGCAAATGGAAAATACTTAAACTGTACCGCTGGTGCAGCCGGTTTTATTGACAGAAATTTATTAGGTGTAACTCACATTTACAAAAAATCGGCTATCCACTCAGTATATGGATCTGAACCATTCGATCCTGAAGGAATTCTAGGTGATTGAAATTAATGCGACATATTTTATTTTATAGTTTTGCATAAAACTCCATTTCTCGGATATGATAATACCGAGTAATGTTCAGTCCCGTAGTAGCAATATTCAGAATTTTCTGCAAATTATCGCTTGAGTGATTTCTAATTTTTTTTGTAAATTCTGCCAAAGTCATCAGGGCTAACTTTTACACCAAAACAAATAATTACTTTTAAAAAAATATCCTAATAAAGTGGTACTTTTAAAGGTTGCCTCACGTCCATTTTTCAAGTCTTTTTGGGCGTTCAATGTGGACAAACGATGATTTATTATAAAGATTGGAAAGGAAGGATAATCAGATGGCTTTCTTGGGCTTTAATTCTTGGATTCTTGGGTTCCCTTTTACATTTCTACGATTTTATACCAGTTAACAAGAACCTGTGGTAAGTAGGTTGGATCGAAAAACGCAAATTTTGGAAATTGAAAACATTTTAGCAAAGAAAAGCTTTTTTTTGAGTCTCTAATAGTTTTCCAATCCTATTTAGACAATATTTGTGTTTTTAAATCCAGGAATGGTAGGCGTTGTTACTTATATGCAAATATATAATTATACTTTCTAATTTTAACGTAAGATAATGAAAATTATTTATTACAGGTCGCTTTCTTTCGTATTTGTTACAACATGTTTTTCATTATGTTTGCTTTCGGCGTGTTATCTTTTTATTGACGTCACTAAAATTTGGCTCGGTGGACCGTTTCGTATTCCTGGTAAATAATGACTACATATCACAATGTCCAAGTTATATGATTATACAATATTATTAATTATCTAATCATTTCAAATTGTTTGTTAAAATTATTCAGGAATGAACGCCCTGGTAATGTACATTGGGCATCAGATTTGCTATCAAATATTTCCGTTCCATTGGAAAATCGGTAAAATGAAAACTCACGATTGGCTATTGCTGGAATCATTGTGGGGCGTTTCTCTGTGGGTTGTGATTGCCTACATTCTACATAACAAAAGAATTTATATTACATTGTAACGCACCAAGAAAATACAATTTTAGTTTTATATTTCTCACTTTGCTCTTTTTTTATTCCGGTTTGATCGAAATTTTTTCGGAAGTTTATCTGAAAAATCATAGAGAAGGAGAAACAAATAGAGACATAAAGATAAACCCAGACAGGGAAAGCGAGAATATAGGAAAACAAGCGACTGAATTTTCTCTCATCGAGAGTAAAGCTCTCGTTAAGCACTTGTTAATTAAACGCCGTTGTTCGATTCTGTCCGGACATTTTTAATCGAGTTATCGTCTCAAATACACTCATTTAACAATGGATGCTTTGGAAGCATAACTTGTCGAGCAGTAAAAATTGAATAAATACTACATATAAAGCAGCTCTCGATTTACTAATTAGAGCCAATTATCCCTATATTTCTATGATATCAAGAATTTTCTCCTTTTCCTCTCATTATATAAATCAAAGCGTATACCGTTATACAATCCGCTTAATTTAAATTTTTATTCTTTTAGTAAAGGATTACTTTCTCCAACGATTTACAAAAATTCCACAAGAAGAAAACTCCTTCAAGGAAGCTAAAAATATCAGAAAATAGTCAAATCATAGCTATATACATGATTATAATGATAATGATTTTACACATATAATATAGTTGAAAGTAAATCTCTCGTTAAGCACTTGTTAATTAAAAACCGTTGTTCGTTTCTTATAGTCCATGTTTAATCGAGTTATTATTTGAAATGCGGGCCTCTATACAATCTCAGGCCTGCGGGTGCTTTGAAAACATAGGTTGAGCAGTGGAGCACCAAAAGGTGAATAAAGACATAAAGCTGCTCTTGATTTACTAATAAGAATGATGATGAAAACCCTACAATATCATAAATTCCTTGATTATATAACTCGATACATGTATAGGTACCTTTATGCAATCCTTTCAATTTTCATTCTTTTGATAGTTTTATAAAAGCCTTTAAAGTATGCTCTGCAATCTATTCATTTTTCGACAGGTACGAACTTTTCTTTCAAAGGGCATTTATTTGATATTTATTCTAGAATAGCGTATACGCAATAATTGCAACTTTCTGTTAAGTCTTTTATTAAAAAACCCAATTAGCGGTCAGTTCCGACGACATATACTTTCCATTATGTTCGCATAGGTATTCACGAATTTTCTAGAGTGCCATTAACAAGTTTTCGTTTCGAATCCTTTACATAATTACTGACCATGGGAATTTTTTCTATACCTTGAAAGTACAGTTTATGTTAAACTTCTCGAGCGACAATATTTAGTAATTTCTTGTTTCTTAGACTTCCAATCTTTGTAAATCAATTGATATATTTTCTTATACTTGGAAATTGAAATCTTAAATAAATAGAAAACGTTTCCATACAAAAATAAGATTTAGAAGGAACTCTTTCGAAATGTATACATTATTGGTGAAAAGAAAGTACATATTTGCGAAATCAGAGAAAAAAAAGTTCTCTACTCGGTTACCCCATATTTATGAATGATTTACTGCTCTAATATGGACAAAATGTGTGCAATTTTTTGATAACACGGTAAGTGGTTGGTTTATAACTGGTCGTCATTTCATCTTTACGATCAGTTATTTTCAACGTACGTTCAAGGAAATCTACAACTTTCACTATTTTGAGAAAATGAGGATCATCATTTGTACTCTCTTCTTGACTTCAGCGATTTTCCTCAATTCTGTTAGTAAGTATAAATAGTACTTAATAAATGTATTTACTTTAAAAATTAATAATATTAAGGAAATTTTCAAAATTGTTAACAACGGTTTTTTAAAAAGTTTTTAAGTTACTATTTTCTTTTCTCAGAATTAAGTTCGCAAGCTGAGCGTCCACCATCACGTCCAGTAGGACAACCATTCCTTGCTGACCGAGTACCACAGGATGATAATGAAATTTGGGTACATGCAACAGCAAATCGCCCTGTTCCAATGCCAAACGGAGGTTATTTTAGAGCAAGATTCGATGGTATGGTTAAGTTGTTTTATGAGAATCCTCAAGGAATTATAACTGTCGAAGAGCGTGATGGTAAATCTTTCTTAGTACATCCAGCAAAATCGGAAATAGGTATAATTCAAGCGCTACATCGCAATATTCAAGGCAGAGGCCAGGCACCTGGTTCAAGAGAAGGTGCATCGGGAAGTGGTTCTTCTAGACAATGACGTTCATATTAGAGCCAATCACCAGATACAATAACACTAAATCCCAAGGTATCAAATTTAGTGTGATGAAAACACAATTTAAATACGACTTACTTGCTATAACATTGTATAGATTAAAGAAGTCATTTAAATATGAGAACTGTATGCCTAATATGCCTAAATAAAAACAATACTTTGGTAGCATTTGGAAGCCAAAAACACGATTTTCGCTAAAAGAAAATCGATTAATTTGTTATTGTAAAATCAACAATTATTTAAAAAAACAAAAAAGGCTACAGAGTTACCTGGGGAATTATATGAAGAACAACTGTGCAAAATTTCAAAACGATCGGCCCACTAGATTTTGAGTTATGCTGTCCACCGACTTTAAAAATGACACTTTTCAGGAGAACGCTTTAAAGTATGCTTTCAAACAAGTATACGAAATCGAGGTGGAGCAACTGACCATATATTTCCGTCATTTTTGCTCCGATTTACCTGAAATTTTCACACAACATTCTTGGAATGTTGTACTATCAAATAAAAAAATTTCAAAAATTCAAAAAAAAAAAAAGCTTAAATACCGAACCCTCCCCCTTAAGCAAAATTGAAAATTTTAAATGCTCCTAATACAATGCTACACATCATTCCGATGTTGTCATTATCCATTTTTTGAGGAGCACAAGACTTTCCTATGTTATAATTGCTTAGCTATAGAATAATAGACATGTTCAAGTACTACTCCCTTATAGGGAATAGTAAATGATAAAGGGAAATGATAAAGGGAAATGGTAAAGGGAAATGAAAAAAAAGGTAATTTATATGTTAAAATAATTATTGGGGATAAGAAAGTAAATATTTGGGAATGTAGAATAAAGTAATAAACAAATCGTTTTCAACCTATGGCTCTATCTAGTTCTACCCTCCAATTTTTGTACAATATCAGAATGACTGGATTTGAACGTGGTGAGTCAAAGAGCGTGGTGAGTTCTTCGCTGAACATTCACCAGGATTAGGAAAGGGTAAGCAACATATAGTATCAGTACTGTATGTACTATATGTTAGATAGAATGCTATAGTTTAGTCGAAACTATTTAGCCAACTTTTATTTTCAGTGTAATCTACCGAAACTTTGATTGATGGGCGCTTAAAATACGCAGGCCCGGACTGGGACGTGAAACCGGCCCAGGCATTTTATAGACCACACCGACAGTTTATCGGCCACACCGGCCCATCGGGCATTTGCCCTATTTGCCTTATTGCCTGTCCGGGCCAGAAAATACGTGCGTGACTAGATTTATCCAGCCAATAATATATTCATCATTGAGGTTGACAAAAATATCCGGATTTACTCCAAGATTAATTCCTCTATTGTGAGAATAAATACCAAGCAATCGGCCATTGTAAATTAAAGAACCACCTTCATCGCCGTAGCAAGCGCCTCTTTTTTTACGTAGATCAAGTGTACAGATAAAATTTGAAACAGGAACTCGTTCTGCGTGGAATGCAATAATTCTGCGACAGTGCTGTTTGGAAATTATAGGCATTATGGCTGACATTAACTCCTCAGGATAAGTACGTTGTCCCCTGAAATTGGAGGTAAATTTTTTTTTTTTTTTTAAGAAAGACATTCTTCTTCAAAAGTGTTTTCTCGTACTTATTATATCACAAAGAATTATACACACGAACCTTAATACACCGCAAATCAACATACCGCCATTTTAGAATTTTTGCCGGCGCTCGCCGGCCGGCATTCGGTGATGAGATGGACCTAAGAGTCGAGAACATGGTCATACGCGCAGGTTAGGATGCTCTCGTAGCTTCCCCCTCCACCATACCCTACACCGGCGGTATATTGAGGTTCAAGTATATTTTCACTTACTCTGGTGATATATGGGTACATCCCCAGCCACTGAAAATACCAGTACTTCTATCAGGTACAGGTCCTTGATACACATTAATTAAGGCAGCACCACGTAAGTGAAGATTGATGGGTGGGTGGATTTTCATCATTGCTGTAACAAATAATTGTTAATCGTATTCGGTTGCAAAGAATCAGAATTTAATTAGAATAGAATTTAATTAGAAACATTTAATCACCTAAATTAGCGCTTTGGTGTTTTTCCGTCCTTAATACACTGTGTCTACTTCCTTGGTTTCTTCTTCTTGAACCAGATAAAATGGTATACATTTCATCACTTCCATAAAGACAGTTGCGAGCAGTTAAGATTATATCAGGTTTTAATATATTGCCGGCGCATTCAAGAGTATCAGCTACGAGAACTTGGACAACATGACGAGTCAATCCAACATGTGCTACTTCTGATCCATCTGGTGCCAAGTTAATTATACGCTTTTTACGGATATGAAAATCCGATGATTTCTCTGTATTAATGAATAAATTATTATTATTATTATTATTATTATTATTATTATTATTATTACAGTCGCCTCTCTTTGTGTTGCCGCGCTCGGGACCGTAGGGGAGTAATTTTCCTGGAAATGATGTTCCCCCACTCTCGAGCCTGACCGGTGCTCGATGCGTTTTGTTTTGCTCTCCCTTTGTCTTGACGCAACGTACAACAGCACTTATAACCGCTTAGAGTCGATGTGTGGATTCAGCATATAATTAGCTTATAAATAGCTTATAACAGTGAAAAGACCTAAAACATTGAGGGTAACATAAAGGGAGAGCGAAACCATTCTCGGACGCCGAGCCTCGCGGTTGTGGTGGTGGAAGAGCTCGATCGAGAATTAAGGGGAAGGGAAAGATAAAGAGTGGCAACTGTATTAGTATTATTATTATTATTATTATTATTATTATATTATCATTAACTATTAATACTTATATATTATTATTATTAATATATATTTTGTTTCCAATTCCTTTTCGAAGAATTTACTGCTTTTCAAACTGAAGTTTTCGAATTGAAAATTAAAGTTTCAATAAATAAAATCAAATTGATCGTAATAAAAAATTATAAACTTGAAGTATTTTTTGGAAAAAATTTCATGGAAATGCCACACGTTAATTTTTTGGAAAATTTCGTATTTCCATTTGGAATTATTTCTAAATTTTCGAGAGTTCTTATAAAATTAATTGTCATTGTGAATAATTTAAAACAATTTACCAATATCGTCGTTTGATATAAGCGCTGTTCCTTGAGTCAAAACTCCACAAATTATAAGGAGACTCAAACAAGATTTTTTTCTCATTTTGATAAAAAATTATACAGTTTGATTCACTAGTTTATTCTGGTGGATAATAACTTTTCGAAAAAGAACAGATTTAACTTTTATAGTGAGACTTTATTGGCTCAAAGTAAAAACAACGGATTATAATTTACTGTTTTTTTTATTACATAATAAAAATTATCTACAGAGGTCAAATTCTAAAAATAGGTGTTCTTAAAAGAAAAATAAAGAATTTTAAAACATAAATTTTTCTTATCTATAACCTTATGTGTAATCGGCTAATTGCTAAAATATTGTGAAATTGAAGTCCTAAGCGCTTTACTCATTTGCTGTATTTGACTTATTTTTCTGAAATCACGTGTTATAAAAATAAAACACTTTTCCAAGTTTCCAAATGATTTAAAACTTTTTTTTCAATATTTTTAATGTTTGACTAGAATTTATATTTTCCTTTTGCGCAATTCATAATTATTTCTTCCAATTTGAGTCGAAAGGAAATAATCCGAGCAATTCACAGAATAGTTAAAATAATAAAATATTCCTTCGGCTTCATACATCAGCCTCTCTGCTCTTTTTTCCTCGCTTGTCCATGAAAGCAGAGAAATACGATTTTCCTCTTTCTCTTTTACTCGGTGAAATTTTCTTCAGAAAACTTCGGATTGTTCGTAATTAAGCAGACTTGCTTTCTCTGCTCTGATGTTGAGGTAAATATTTACGGTACTGCTGCTTACAGCAAAAGGATCCGCAAGTCGTGAACGTTAAGGGTTTCAGAGTGGGTCATTTGCCAAAACCCTATAAGTAGACAACTCAGAAATGCCAGGTTGGAATCACAATTCTGAAGAGGGTGAAGCGAAATTACTCACTAGATCAAATTAATTGCTTCTCTTTTTGAAAATCTTAACCATTTTCTTTGTTGAGGAGATCAAACGACTTGGACGTAAATTTTAAACCGAATTTTAATATGACATTTATATTTTCTTATTGCAACCTGCTTTGGAAATTTTATGAAATTTTTAATTGTTTTTTTAATTTTAATTTAATTTAATTGTTAAAAAATTTTTTTCTCATAGCTGTAAATTGCGAGGAGTCGATCAATCCGATATTTCTGGTACACTCACTAAATATTCTTAGATATTCTTGGTATTCTTTATATACTCCAAAATATTTTTTATATTATTATTTTAATTTTAATTTTTATTTTTATTTAATTTTAATATTTCATCTTAATCAAAGAAAAAAATTTCCGGTCAACAAAAATTGTTCCCGAGACCGAGTCTGCTCTCTGGAGATATCGAAATAATTGTGATTAAGAAAATAGCTTCTGATGAAAAATAATTTATAAAAAGGTTTTTCTTCTTATCTTTATCATTTTATCGACCATGTTTTAAAAAAATATAGAATTTATTATATTATTTTTAACTGAAATTTCATAGATAAATTTTTTTAAAGTATTTCAAGAGAATTTGAGTGATTTTAAGGAAATTAAAGGTATTTTAAGAGACTTTAAAATAACATAATTCTCTAGCATCGTTTTCTGCGGAAAAATCTCAAAACTTTATTAAAAGATTTCCATTACTCATTGAAAATCTTGTTTCCTATGTTTTCTCTTTACTCTTTTCTCGCATAAAGTTTTAATTCGATTGCTCGATTGTATAAAGACTTATTTATGAAAACGCTTAGATCCCCGACACGACGACCGGTTCTTCTGAAACTATATCGAAGAGACGGAGTCTGCTCTCTGGAGATATCGAAATAATTGAAAAAGTTTAAATAGACTTAAGTGTTACTTTAACTTTCGTTTCATCTCTAGAAACGTGAAGCTGCCTAATCATGATAAAGAAGAAAAATATGTAATAAGCAAATGTATAAATTATTTGAAAACTGAAGAATCGCAACCGCATTTATAATAAAATTTATGTTCTTCATCGTAAGTAGAACATGTCCACAGTTTCCATAGACAGCAAAAGATGTTGGTAGATTACAAAACATGTTTAGCAGTTTTTGCAATTCCAAGTAATATAAATTTTGAATTTGATGAAAATTGCGATGAAACGCTCATCTTCTTTCACAAATAAGATATCAAAGCTTGAAAAGTGTATGCTAGCAACAAATAAATATTGTTCCTTCCCGTCAGTTCGTAACAAGATTCTACGAACATCTGATTTTCTCCAATAAAGAATTTTTCTCTTCGAAATATAAACCTTGCCAATCTAACTGGATGTCTGCAGGTGCAGCGGACAGGACTAACCGACGAAAGAATTGGATTTTATCGCCTTACGTTCACACTCAACCAACCAGTTTCCTTTTATCTGATGTATATCTTCACCGCCAGGCTCTATCCTCCGAATGAACGGCAACTCTCCGTTCCCGTCGTTGGGATTCACACGGACTCAAAAAGAGATAAGTACAATCCCAACGATGCAGGGCGGTGGACGTGTTTCCGTTTTACGTTGAACCTTCCTAAATCGAAATTAGGTCTTTCGGACTCTGTAATTGAAAGTTACTACCAAATCCTAGATTTTCCTCGCTTCCGATAGAAGAGAAACGTGCAAAGCTTTTCAGCCGATGCTGCAAAAATCGAATTCTCTAATCGAGTTGCAACGGACTTAGTATCTAAAATAGAGAAATAATAATTTGAGAAATTTTGTGCCATCGAGATGTATTTTTCAGTATTTAAATTTAACATCATTTAATTTAAGAGAATATGTATTTCTCAGTATTTGAATTTAATATCATTTAATTTAAAAGAATATGTATTTTCGAGAAATCTTCCAACATCGTAGCGTCGACGATTCTCTGGTTTTTCCGAAGAATTCGGGCGACCAGAAACAAATGACGAGTCCTCCTCGCCGTTTTCCAAATGGGGAGCAGCCCTATCCGACTAATGAGAAATGCAGTTGTCGCTTATAAGTAACCACTTGGCGGTGAACTAATCCATCGGTGGCGCATCGATCGTCCTGTTTGAGAAATTAATTAGTCATTTATGGCAAAATCAATGATTAATATTAAATAAAAACATTCCCGATCATTTTAGTTTACCAAATTAAGACTAATAATTGTTTAATAGATAATTGATGTTTAAAAAATATAAGAATAATTGGAGTCTAAAAAGACCTGTTCTTATAACGACCCATATTTAAGATATCAAAAAATTCACAAAAATAAACTACATCTCACCATTATCACCAGAAGCTATAATATTAATTAAAAGTCGTTATTTAATTATTTTTCAAGTGTTCTCCCATAGGATGCAATGCTTCTTCTAGCGTAGGACAGAAGTGGCGCTATCTGCTGGCGAGCGGATGCGTTCTTCGATTATGTGGGATCTTATAAGCGACAACGGCTGCTGTACAAAAGATCGGGGAGTCGGATAGGGCTGATCCGCTGATGGGGAGTGAATTTTTAATGGCAAATCGGCGAGAATCATCTTCGACGATTTTAGTAGCACATTAGCGAGCAATCGACGAGGGTCACGCTCTCGGTCATACTTCCGTACCCTACCGTACCCGTTTGGCCTCTGTTGTCTTTAAAATCGATTTTGAAAATTAAATTTTTGAAATATATAACTTTGAAATTTCCTACAAAGCCATATATTTCAAAAATTTCATTTTCAAAATCGATTTTAAAGACAACAGAGGCTAAACGGAACGGCCATGTGAATTTTATATCCCCTTATAGAATCCAGCGGCTCAATTGTACCTACTAAATAAATTCTATTTTCCTTTTACAGTTTAAATTCACAGTGTTCTTTCTTTTCCGGTCTTTTGATTTTCAGCGATCTCCTCATATTTTTCAACGGATTCATCGAGGTTCCTTCGAACCCAAGGCCGTATCCAGAAATTTGTGGGGATTTGTCCCCCTATTTGTCCTTAGTTTTCCAAGAATTGAAGAAAGACACATGATTTCTGGCTACGGCCTTGTTCAAACCTGTCATCATCGTTGGGATTATCCGAGGTTTCAGTCTTCTTCAGAGGTTTCTTCCCAGGTGCTATCATCGACGTGCGGGAGTGTTTTTTTCTAAGTGCGTGTTCTTTTTTTTTATTATCAGTGTTCCGTTTTTAAAAATTTTTTTTTACAATTGAGTCGACTACCACACTCTCAGACCTAAAGAGAGAATGCAAGTTGGAAAAATTTAATATCTGGTCCGTGAGGATACCTTCCCTTGCTGGACAGGCCTGCTCTATAGGATATGTATATTATCCTATTCAATATATATTAATTCAGCAGAACTGGTTTAGGTCAGGAATAAAGTTTACACCACAAGTAGTCACTAAGTTGGATTTATTACAGAGTCGGTTTACACGTCTTGTTACTGCTATAGCCCGTCACCAAGTGGACGAGGGTAATGGCGTCGTTTAGAAGGTGGAGGGGATGACTGCAAGAGTCAAGTTGACGCGGAGCATATAACATATTTATAGATGAGAAACTCGATGATAATTACCACAGTGGTAATTCCCTACACCAACTGTGGCGCTCTAGCGGAGAGTGAAGTGAATTAGTGCCGGAAAATCTATGAATGACAACCAATCGGCATATATGTAGGGCTTTAATCTGATTTATGTGACATTGCAATAAACATGATTTATATTTTTAAATTGGAAAGTACTCAGTCCCAACGATAAAATTGATTCCCCTTATCATCACCCCTCTCCTCTGTGCTGAGTAGTTTGGCATAAGATATCAATAATAATTTTTGTCCAACACCCGCGATGGAAATGCGACTTCGGAGGCTCATCT
>CAJFCO010018480.1:135475-171865 GCA_904066015.1 Synergus gifuensis
GCGCGGCAAACTTCACACTCGTTGGAATCGCCTACTTCTCCCACTAGTTGCACAATATACTATTATCATTGTATTTAAATTAAATAATAATCTTTTTGTTATTTTGTAATTATTTTAATAAATATTTAGTATGTACATATAGAGATGATAATACATTATCATCGTTAATTCCTAAATATGTATTTAACATAGTAGATATTGGCTACGGTCATAAACTTTCATCGATGTCAAATCAAAATCAATCTAAGTTTACTTGTGCCAGGAGGAGAAGGCAACGGGATGGAATCGAGAATCCCCCGAGCGAGACGATTCTGGTTTGTAACTCCGACCGAAGTTTCTCGACTGTAATTCCGACTCGATAGTTTCCACTGTAATACAAACGTTAACTCAAACTCTATTGATCACTTCGAATTCTAACTGATACTTTTTTCAAAGAACTTTTCCATCAAACAGAATACAGATTTATTTCAAGAGGGAGGTAAATTTTTCGAAACAAGTGGGTAACTAGATAATGTATTTTTTAAATAGTTATTTTAACCCAAAATATTAGAATACGACAATTTAATATTATTTAAAAAAATTTTTCTGCAAAATTTATTTTTGAAAATATAACAACTGCTGAAAATGAGAAAGTAATTGCGAAATTTTCAGGATTCTAGGATAAGGAAGGTGTGGAGCTAGATTTAGCAGTCTTGCAGTTTCAGTGCTTTTCACTTTCTCAAAATTGAGCCGGATCTACTTTTAAGAAGTAGTTTAATATTACATTGCCAACTCGTATCCATTTCTCCGAGAAACTTCCCAAGCTCACACTCTAAAGTCTCTACATTTTGCAACCACATTAAGTCGTGAGATCTTACATTATTTCTTGGCAACATCAGAGAAGCTCGACAAGCCAGAAATTTCATACTTCTGGAAAATGAGTCCACCTTATAAACATCTGTATCATTTTTTACATATTTTACTTTTATAAAAAAAATAATAAAAATTTGTTTATTATTATCTTATTTTATAATATTGGGAACATCGTCTTTCGGTTGATTTGAAATGAAAATCTTTATTAAATTTGGTTTTTCGAGGAAATTAGTTTTTAGACCTTCTTTCAAAAGCGACAATAAACACAACTTTTCTACTTAAGAAAAAAATATACCCCATGAAATTTCCTACAAGGATGTAAGGTTTAATATTTTTTTTCGAAAATCGAAATCCTTGATTCATTCTACCGAAGACGGTAAGAGTGGGGATGGCGTGCCGGCTCCAGTGTGTCCAGATCTAATTCGCCGAATTACGCACTCACGCGAAGTACTTGTCCGTGTAAAGAAAAGGGGAAAGAGAAGAAGAAGAAGGGGAAGGAGAAGAAGAAGAAAAAGTGCTTGGCGTGTGTATAAGTCGGCGCATCAGTTCTGGACACTCCAGCAGGCTCTTTGCTCTTTTTGTCGACGTCTCTACTCCCTGAATTAGACCAAAATTTAATTAATTATTAGCAAAATTAAAAATAATTTTGTAAATCACAATTCTATAAGTAGAAAGTATACTTTATCATTGTATTATAGTAGAGTATATTTTTTATTTATAGCATATTGATTTAATTATTTTAAATTATGCTCTAATGGATAATTCTGTAAGTTAAAAAAATGACAGACTCTAAGGATTTTTCGTTATATAAAATGCATACATTTGTTGCTATAGTTTTCAAGATTCATGTCTGTACACAGCAATAAGTGAGAATGAATACGATACGACTGCAACTCTGTCGACTCCAGCGTCAACAGTAGAGACTTCAAATTGCTGAGGCAGAAATCCAAGTAAACAAACGAAATACTATAAAGTTTAATTACTTTGTCCTAGAGTATGAGTCTAAAATAAATAGAGCCTGAGAGAAATATATTTACAGACCCTGGATTTGAAGTGACAAGCTCGATAAATGAGAAATAAAAAGAAAGTATGGAAAACTACTTTAAATTTTAATACATATGGAAGTTATTAATACGGTACCAACCACACATAAAGAAAAATAATTTTAAAATTAAAATTTTAAGGAGTTTTAATTATATTTTATGTATAGATGTTAGAGGGGGAAATACTCTAAAAGAGTAATTAATATACAATCTGCATTAAGGTTTCTCACAAAAAAGTTTTTTTCGATTTATTATTTATTATTTCTGATAATGAGAAACTTCGGAAATTAAGTAAACTGGAAGCTTCCGTGAATCGAATTAATAAAACTTTTGTTGAAAATATACTAAATCAACAAGTAATAAATATGTAATGAATTATCGTATATAAGATAATAAAAATAACTAATACTAACTCGTGGATTTTCTTTCTATGCATTTATTGCAGTTTCTTACTATTTTTTAAATGATGCGTTCCACATAAACTATTTCTCTTTCTTCTTCTGTGCTTTGGCACTTTTACCATAATGTAGGCTGACGTCGTCATAGAATTTGGGCAGGTCGATAAAAACTTTGACTTCTGTGTGTGGAGTTTTCACATTTTTGAATATGGCTTCGTTATTATCAAGATATCGACTGTAGGGTAATGTATAAATACACTCCCAGCCAAAATTTTCCGCAATTTTTGCAGTGTAACTAAAAAAGTTTTCAATTATAAAATACTTTAAGCGTGGCTACAATCACACTGCAATCATCTAAAATCATTATGAACTTATTTGTAATCACTCGCAATCACCTGCAATCTCTATAATCACCTTAAATCACTCTTAAGTTGCATGATATTACTGCAATCACTCAGAAGTCATTCTTAATCATTATAAGTCTCCCTGGAAATCACGTGACCTTGCAGCTGGTGGGAGGGCTTAAGGGTCTATATGGACTGCTACCTCGGGACCTGTGAACCAGAAGAACTGGGCTGCGAGGCCCAAGGATTCTGGGGAGCAGAGAGGCTGACAGCTCGTTGGATCTAAACAAAGGAGCGATCCTTCTGGGGAGTAATGGCCACACCCCTCAGAATATTGAGTACGCGAGTCCTCGGGCTCCCAAACCAAGATTTGACCAACCGTGTCAAGGGTTGAATGGCACCAGGTTTACTCGACGGGTTTGGCTTGCCAAATTATCGACGATTCGGGAACTGTCTAGGACAGGAGCCTGTTCGTCGGGGATAGTGCTTTAAACGGTGGATTCGGGAAACCAGGTCGAATTTCGTCTTATTATAGGCTCCATCCATGGATGGGGGCTCTCAACCGGGGCTCTCAGGACAGGAGGCCTCTGCTGAAGGGCCCTTAAATGTACATCAGCCTTCAAGGGGGGCACATCTGAAGGCACCCTCGGGGCGGTTGAGTAAAAAGAAGAGCCGGTGTGGTGCAGAGAAGAAGCGGCTCAAAAGGGAGCAGCTTATTTAGGCCCAGGTGAAGGAGGGCAAGCGAGGCACGCCAAAAGAGGCCTCGATTGCAGGTAAGAGGAGGAAAGGGTCTCAGGACACTCCTCCGGACAGGGCGGCGCAGGTGGCCGATAGTGCGCTGACTAGGGTCATCGTCGCAATGGGCTACCCAGATGTCTGTCTGACTTCGAGAGAGTTGGACAGACTAAGGGTAGAAATCGCGAAAGCGATTGACATCTTGCCCCGAGAGGGGCGAGTACCCAGGTTCGACGAGACCATTCTCAGGGCGGGGGCCATCGTAGTGCACCCGCACTACTACCCGCCACTCCTTCGTCCAGGCCTCGGCTACCCAGCCGAGGCCTGGACGAAGGAGTGGCTAGAGACGAAGGCTCCCAGTTTCAGGCTTGCAAAGGGCCTTCATAGTCTGGAAGTTTTGCAGAGGCTCATCAGTGCATTCGTGTTGGTGCCGGGGACACCCGAGAAATCGGCGGTTGTGCTGAGGCGCCTTGAATTTCAGAACCCGATCTTGAGGACTGGTAGCTGGAGGGTCTTTAGGGGGAATGACTGGGTCACCTTCTGTAGGAAGGTGACCCAGGTTGCGAGGGCAAACTGGGTTTTTATTTTAGGAATCCCAGAAGGGGCTGATGGGGCTTTGAAGGCCCTGAATTATAGGCCCTATCTGGGAGCGAGAAGAGTCAGCTTCAGGCTGGCTCAACAAGACCTCGAAAGGGGTCCTTTAGCAACAGGGCACGCCTCGAACTAGTCTCCTTAATGACTGGGTTGAACATTCCATGTACGCAAATCAATTTGCATCGTTGCAAAGGCGCCTCGGCGGTATTAACCAGGTGCTTGGCTACGATGCGTACAGGGATTTCCTTAATCCAAGAACCCTGGTTATACAGGGAGAAGATTAGGGGATTAGGAGACTGTGGCACTATATTTAAGGGCCCGCTCAAAAATTCGCCTAGGGCATGCCTCGCCGTTAAAGGCATAGATGCCCTATTGGTGCCGAAACTGTGCTCGAGAGATCTCGTGGTTATTAGGACGAGGCTCAGGGGCAGAAGGGGAGAAAGGGGTCTACATAGCGTCGGCCTACTTCCCAGGAGATGCTGCAACTGGACCCCCACCGCTTGAGGTGGAGGAGCTAGTGCGGCATTGTCACAACAGGAGGATCCCGCTATTCTTAGGATGCAATGCAAATGCACACCACGTGGTATGGGGAAGCACGGATACCAATGAGGGGGCTGACTGACAAGATGAGAGACTGGAAGGTATCTGCGGAGGCATCACTCTCGGACCACAGGCAGCTTGTCTTTTGACTGGCCCTCAAGAAGCCGGAGGTACAGCTGAAGAGGAACCCTAGAAATACCAAGTGGAGGCCCTTCAGAAAGCAACTCCGAGGTAGATTGGAAGATTTTCCTTCAAAATATGGGACGATTGATGAGCTGCAGCTAGTTGCAGATTTTATGCAAAAGGCCCTAATCACATCGTTCGAAAATAACTGTCCTGTTGGAACGGTGGGCACTGGACGAATGGCCCAATGATGCAACAAGCACCTGGAGGCCCTTCGGTAAGGGGCTAGGAGGCGGTGAAATAGGGATTTTAAAACTAAGTTGACTTCTGACTGGGACCAATATAGAGAGACCCGGAAGGAATATAAGAACATGGTTAACAAGTATAAGCAGGAGGGTTGGAGAGAGTTCTGTGAGGAAACGAACAACATCCGCAGGACGGCTCTCCTACATAGGATCCTTGCGAAAAACCCGGAAGCTCGCCTAGGGACTATAAGGCTTGAAACGGGCGAGTTTGCGGAGAATGAGGAGGTGTGTCTGAAACGACTGTTGGAGGTTCACTTCTCGGGTGTTCGGATCATTCCAATGGATCAGGAGGACGTGCTTCAAGCAGGCTCAGGAGAAAGGGCAGACTGGAAGTTTGCATCTGATATAATATCTATTAAAAAGGTTGAATGGGCGGTACGATTCGGTTGGTTCCAAAGATGGCCCAGGTTAGGTTGGCTTTGGAGTCGGCGAAACCTCTTACTGAATAGGTGGCTATAGTTGCACCTGCTAGCCACATATCCCAGGCTTGCCAGGATTTGTCGACTTTATTTTTCTTAGATCTGAGATTGACGGATAAACACACTGCGTTAAAAAAACAGACCAAGAGAAATCAAGGTCCCCGGTTATGAGCAGGTGTATCCTTTTGCTAGTTGTACGGTTATAGTTGTGCCTGCTAGTCGTACACCCAGTGGACTCAACCAGTGGGAGATATCCAGGTCGGTCCCAGTCGCTCTGTTATGGTTACGCCCGCTAGCAGAGGGACCAGTGAGTTCCACCGAGTACAGACTAGCTGTTCCCCAGCGAACTGTCGAAATTGGCGACAACGAGCGTCGGTCTATGATGCAGGAGTACAGCAAGCGTATGTAATGAGAAGATACAGTAATGCTCGTTACAGTATTATTACTGTTGTAGAAAGGTTCAATTTACAGAACAGTGATGTCCAACGCGAGTCGAAAGGTTTTTACTCATTTGCTCACGTATTGGATATTACTGTTATAAAACAATAAGAAAATTTATTTTAAAATAAAAATTATTCACCTGCTCGTGCAGTCAATGCGAAACATATCAAATGCACAGTCCCTAGCTATATACCAGCTCTGTTCGATGAGTTTTTTGGCAATACCCCTTCCACACCATTCGGGCTCAACTGCGAGGTAGGTGCAATCGAAAATTTTCGCCACACAATATTTCTCCCAGATATTCGGTTTCTCGGCAACATGAACATAAAACTTAAGGAGGTCCTTTTCTGGACGGGGTAAGCAGCATTCAGCAAATTTTAGAGTCTCACTTGCAGACCAGTGGCTTACAGCAGTGTTAATAACTGCTCCAACAATACAGTGATTTTCTTCTATAGCAATAAGCGTCATTCCGTCTTTTAAACTTTTATAAAAATAATCTAGTAGGGCATGATGAGGTGGATCAGGGATGCCCAGATACATGCAAGCTGGATCATTCTTCAGAAAAGTATCCTTCATGAAACTTACTATGTTATCGAAGTCAGACATTTGAGCAAAACGTACAATGATTGGCGGACATTCCTTGGAGAAAAAATATATGCAATATAAATATAAATATAATATGAAAAATTAGGTAAAAATATAATTACATATATTTAAAAAATATGTTTTAGACATATTAGCAATTATAAAACATTGGCAAAATATTTATATAAAAGTTATATGAATATTCTGCAAATGTTTTATAAGTGTTACATAACTGTTATATATGTAAGACAAACTGTTTAATAGATTTTATAAACGGTTGCATAGCTTTTACATAACTTTTATACAATAACTGTTATATAACTTTTAAAGCATCAATTTGACGTAACTCTTATTTAGATATATAAATAAATGAATTGTATAATGGTATAATGTATATATATTAGTGTTATATAAATGTTTGTAACTTTCGCTTAAATATTGTTAATATTTAAATACACTATTATTTAAATGTTATATAATTGTTATACAGTCGTTACAAAAAAGTTACATTAATGTATCATTGTTAATGTATATCTGTTGCATAGTTTTCTATTTAATTTTTCAATAAAAATGGAGTAGATAAATATCTAATACACTCTAAAATAAAAAAATTCTTCATTTATTTTATGTTTATTTACCCCTCTTGAAATTATTCCCAAATATTCAGTAAATTCCGACATCACATCAAATTAAAGGTATGCGAGCCTTTAAATTGTGTTTTCAAAATTCGTGTACACTCGAAGCTCTTATTACCGATGCTCTTGTTAGGGGTTCCGTAAAATTGACGGTAGTATATATAGTTGGTAAGGAGTTTCGTGGAACGGGAAGGGTGACGTCTCGAACTCAGCATTGCCGCAACAACAAGGTGGGCAGTACCCTATACAGGTAACTGCCTTCGTGGAACCCGCGTTGGGAACACAGGTACATATGTCCCTAAATTTCTCACGCTTCCAATACGCCCATGTTAGCGGTCGACCAACCGAACTGGCCGCTAATAAGAGCTTCGAGTGTATTTTAATCGAAATATTCAATCTGCTATCAAAAGATCCGTAAAAGCTTTGATAATGAAAGATTTCATGGAAAATTTTGATTAAAATTTTGCATTTTATTGGTATTTCACACGGACGTAACCCCGTGTGAAATATCAATAAAAATTGCATGACACCAGCTACAATAATAACGCTGAAAATTTACAAATTTACAGTCTCCGTAAAATACCATCTATTCGGCTCTATAAATGTTTCGGACTTATAAATGCCCCAAATTTTTTAATTGTTAAAGGAACTGTCTATAAATATTTTAAGTTTTTCAATTCTTTCTTTGTATATTTTTGTCCAATAATTTCTACAACAAACTTTCGCGATATTATTTTTCATATTCTGTGATAGAAAACAGAAAAAAAACTATATTAAAATATTAATAAATGTTAAGATTTTTTTTATTTTATTTTTGAAATAAATATTCAACATTTTATAAAATCCTTACTTTCGCTTTGCACATGTCGTAGGAATAATGTCTATGTTGTTGAAACCTTGCACTTAGAATCTCGCGGGAATTAAAATTTCTGTTAAAACTATTCAGTCTGACAGTGGATTGTACCAAGAATCTTCTCACAAATGTCCCCATTTTCTAAGCTTCTGGTTTTCACTTCCGGTACCTTTATTTCTCTGTTAAATTACATTTCACCAGGAATTTCGCGGATGGCGTCTTCGGCTGCTGGGATTAAACCGAATCGAGGGACTCAAGCAAATGAAATAGAAAATGGAAAGAAAAAGTGTCAGCGGTGCAACGTTACGTGATTTTCCCGCACAAGATGCGAGCGCTTTTTGTTTTTTTTTTCATTCATCGTCGTTGTTCGTCGTCGCTTCTATCCCCCATCTAAAGCGATTTCGATTTATGCGGGCTAGGGGAAAGTAAAATTATAAAGAATGAAAATCGAAATAAAAGAATTAAAAAAAAAGTTTTACAACGAATCTCATTAAAGATTAATTAGAAAATTTTATCTTATTAATCTTTTCACATTTATTAAAACCGCTACTTAGTTTCAGTTGTTATCGATAGATGGCGCCACTATCGCTCATTTACAGGTCACTGCTTTAACAACAGTCGATAAGGTACAGGGCCGTGCGCAAGGGGGGGTTTGAGGGTTCAAACCCCACCCATAGACAAATTAAAATTAAAAATAAGATTTTATTTTACATCAAAGACGATCGTTTGAAGGAAATTGTTTTATTGTAACATATAAATTAATCATAAAAATATTTCGATCTTTGTCTCATCGAAAGCGTTTTGAATATTATTAAACGACAAGCAAATCGATAATATATAATTTATTGGAAAAAAGCCCCCCCCCCAACATGATTCCTGCGCAGGGTCCTGATTTGAAGAAATCCTGAAAATTTTAATTTCGCTAATTAAATAATTATCTCTATACCTAATCAAGTAGAATGATATTTTTTATTTACTTATGCAATTATACCTTCTATTGCAAATAGCATTTCTCATCTGAGTTATGTCAGTTACGTCTCTAGCGAGTAGAGAACGCAGGCACGTAACCGAGGAGGGCTCTGCGCCCCCCCTCCCGAAATTTCAGTTTCTTGGAAATTTTTACTTAAAAGTATATGTATAAACAATTATCGATTTTCGATGATATTACTTTTGAATATGTGCCAACCCCTCCCCCCGATACAAAATCCTGGGTATGGGCCTGTAGAGAAGACAAATATCATGCAATAGGCGTGACCGGAAGTCTAATTAACCAGCAAGCAGGAGCGAAAGAAGAAAAATGTTGAAGCGATTTTTCCATCTGAGTATGAGAAGTGACCGAGGATTTATGACTTGGCGCAAAGCGAAAATTTCGCTAGGCCGGTAGTCGCCTCAAATAAGGTTATAAAATCCTGTCCATACGTGCTAGGTGCGACACGAAGGACCCTCTGGATGGGCTGGAAGGCGACCAAAAGATAACTCAGCGCCTCTATTCATTCATAGCCGTTGTGCGAAGTGATATGGGTGGTAGCACTGGCAGCATGCAGACTGGCTGATTTATGTATTCACGTGGCGTGCGCGCTCACCTCCCACTCCGTCCTTCTCCTATCCCCACTCCTATTAGCCTATCATCCTTTCCCTGTCTCTAACCCTTCTCCCATCACGCCAGTCACCTAACTTGCTTCCAGTGCGGCTTATTGTTGATGAATGTACAGAACCCGAGCTCACTGAACCACGAAGGGGTTGGTACTGCGTTCGGTAGATTGGTATTTGTTGGTATGTACACCAGGAGGAGGGCGCATCAATTACGCCTTTATTCTCATTAGCGCGCCTCAGCAAAAATAGCGATTTATCGCACCGGGACAATGGAAACATTATTAATATCCATTAATCAAGTACGCTCGACGGATAAACGAGAAGCGCCATTTAGAGTTCGAAGTGAATATTGATACTTGAGAAATATTAATATTGGAGCTATCCTTTTCTAAAAAAGATATGCATTTCAGACAACTTCACATTGCGTTCCTCATTATGCATTACCTTTTAGCTAACTTCAGTGCCGGATCTAGGATTTGATCGAACCGGAACAAAAACTTGACATTCGCATCCTTTCCCTCCAAAATTTGAAATTATGTAATGACTTCAAAAAACTGACTTTTTTCAGACATGAATTTTGCGCCCCCTGAAATTGCCGCCTGGGGCAGGCGCCACGGTTTACCCCCCCCCCCTGGATTCGGGGCTGGCTAAATTCATGCGTAGTGCGCTAACCACGGGGGTGAAGCTCCATGTTAAATAGTGGAAACAGATTTTGGCAATATGGCCGCTTATGGAGCGACCCATGCGCTCTAAGTGCCTCCTGGCAGAACTAAATTAAAAAGCTAGCACGCAGGCGAGATATTCAAAATCGCAATATTTTTATTCTTATTGATCTTTTTATTAATTTTAATCGTTGTTATTGCATACTCGAATTGAATTATGTAGTAGCATCGTAAATGGCATTGTTAATTAATAAAAAGATCATTATTCTATCAGATTAAATAGTAATTTGGAAAAGCAATTTTAAAAAGTGAACGCATTGAATCAAGGCACAAAATTATTCTCTTTATTTAAAACAGTTTTTTTTTTATAAAATCTCTTTCTTAGAGAATCTTGATCTCGCACTAATTCAGAACTGCAATAAAAATTTGTAGAAGAACTTAAATTATACTTTGAACAATTTTACAAATCGTAAAAACTTAATGAGTTCATCGTCTCTTGTAGAACTAATTATAAGAACAGTAATATTCTTTTATAAAATCTCTTTCTTAGAGAATATTGATCTCGTATTAATTCAGAACTACAATAGCAATCTTTATAAGAACTTAAATTATACTTTGAACAATTACAAATCGTGAAAAGTAGAATAACAATTTGTTTCTATAAATTAAATTATACTTTGAACAATTATAAATCGTTACAACATAGTAAAACTTAGTCTGGGTCTGATAAGCGACAACAAAATATCCTTTAAAATTAATTAATTTAAAACTACTAAACTTTAACTTTTGCTTGGGAAAATACATTGGACGTCTGCTATGTGCATACCCAGTATTCTCAGGGTCAATATTTTTAGAACTGGTAGTGTTTGTGAAATATCCTAATTATATCTTTGCCTTATTGGTCAATTAATTTGGCGCGCGAATTTAAATTGTCAGTTCAGTGTCTAAAGACAAAACACGCGCGCTTAGTCTCGTAGGGAAAATTTAAGTAACTTAGAATTTAGCAGTGTTTTTCACGTTAGCGTGCATTTATACCTCTGAGACAATTGTTCCAGGCTATAAGAGTAAAAGACAAAAGATGAATTTTTCATCTTTTATCTCTTTTACTTTTATAGCTTGGAGTAATTGTCTCAGAGGTATAAAATGCACCCTTATATTATTTGTATAATAATTTGTAATAATTAATGATCAATAATTAATATAATTATTACTTTAGGTATTATTATTATTATTATTATTATTATTATTATTATTATTGTTATTATTATTATTATTATGTTAATAATTAATAAATTAATTAATAAATTTTTGATTTTAACTTTCTTAAAATACTTTAAATAATTTGAAAGAATTTGATATGATTTTAAAAGACTCCAAATTATTTCTCAGGATTTCAATAGATTTAAACGGATTCAAGAAATTTCACGTAATTTTAAAAAAAGTGAAAGCATTTTATAAGTTCTCGAGTCATTGAAAAAAATTGCTTTATTTTAACAAATGCAGAAAAGAATTTGCTTAAATATAAATTGACTTTATGGTATGTACAAATTTTCATTACAAATTGTCACCGGCGATAATTTTTTACAATATATAAATTAATATTAAATTTTAAATTGTCTTAAATTAGATAAAATTATAAATATGAAAAAAATAATAGCTTCAAAATTAAATTTGAAATTTTATTTTGAAAAATAATAGGAAAATTTAAGTCAGAAATTCTCAAAACTAACGGCTTGCATTTCAAAGAATTTTCTATCATCCAAACAAAATATCTCATTTCATAAAAAATATCGCAACCATCAAAACAATCTTCAAAACCGAAGAGTAAATTTTAAATTATAAAACACATCTCTGGCGAAAGTTTCAGACAGAAATTCTATCCGGATGAATCCAAGTCAATTTGAATCAATTGGAATCAATTCGAATCAGTCGGAATCAATCGGAATCAATCAGAATAATTCCGAATTCATCGGAAGCTTTCATGAAGAATATTTTTCTGGAGACAAATTTCGAATTTGTTCGGATTCATTCGGATAGGATTGCTATCCGAATCAGTCAGAAAAACAAAATACATTTCTAATTAAAACATTCAAAATTGACTCCTTTTATCCTCATTTCTTGCAACTTCCTCTGACGACTCAAACCCCTTGAAGAAACCTCTACTCGATTCCTCCTCAGAAGCATTTCCAGCACTAAGATTTCCAAACTCCTCGTCATTTACTTCTCGTCCCCGTTTCTCCTTCTCTACTCGATTATTCCTCTTCTTTTCCTCCACATACCAATTTCTCTCCTTCCATCGTGGATCTCCCTTTTTAAGCCTCTGAGAATCCTCAATATGATCAAGTTTGAATTGCTTGGAGTGGGTTTCTTTTCCTTTTTTTTTGATGGATTTTTTTTTTTCAGAAGTGTCACCAGCCTCTTCAATCTTGGAAGCCTGATTGGCAGTTTTACCAAGGTGGTACGATCCCAGCGTGTCTGGATCCACAAAGATCATCTCCATGTGATCCACTCCTGGTGGCTTCACTCCCTTGTAGTTAACTGGCAACATTTCGGCATCGGGCTCTAAAGCCAGCGGCTTTGCCACCAATCTGTTTTTCTTGGGAGCTGGAATAGGACGAAGGGTCTCGTAATCCTCGATGATCTCCTCGAATGTGTCCTCAGGAATGTCCACAACATCGAGGGATTCCAAGCTGGATAACTTTGCTCGTAGTTGGGCTTTCTCCTTTTGGTCTAACGGGAGAGCAGAAACCAAGGCCAGCATACAGAAAACTCCGCACCAATACCTCATCTTTAGAATATATTTCATGATCTTTGATGACCTTCTCTGATCTTTGGTGATCTTAAATGATCTTGTATGATCTTCTGTGAACTTCTATGACCTTTGAAGATCTTAGAAATTTGATTTGATGATATTGTGTGATTTTGAGTGATCTTCGATGATCTTGTGCGATCCTCTATGATCTTGTACGATCCTCTATGATCTTGGATGAAATTCAATGATCTTGTAATAAAATTCTTAATATCTTCGATAACCTCGTATGATCCACTGTGATTCGAAATCCTCTTTCTGAAGACTCAGAAATAGACTCAAGACTCAATACATACTGTATTGTGAGACTTGTTTAAGTCTTTTATATCTTTGGGTAACGGACTGTGAATGACGGGATTGGTTAGCTAGGTTCCGTAAGCTTTAGGCTGTAAAATGCTTCTGGAAGGAATGCTAGTCGAAGCAAGACGTTTCGACAAATGCTTCGATTTCACGTAGCCTCGTGGTATTGCACAGCCTCAAGGCTGAACGATTACGTCTATAGCCTGCATCGCAGGTGGTGCAAACCAGACAGCGTAGCTGAAAAAGCACTCGTGCAGATCGTGTTACGATCCTAGGTATGGACAGTTTATCTCTGAGGAAAGTGACAGTTTTATCGAAAATTCTGGAATCTAGAAATACGAGGATACATGATTCGCTATCAGACTATCTCCTAAGTTTTAGGATGACCATTGACCCTGCTTAAAAATACAGAGCAAAATATATAAAAAGGGATTGTTATTTTAGAATAGGAGGTGGAGAGAAAGGATCAAGGATTGACAATAATTGAGATTTTTTAAAATAGTTTTTAAATTGTGCAACACTTTATTCTGCTTCTGGTGATTTGCTCTACCATCAAGTCATTGTCCAGAAGAACCAGCTGCTCCACTCTATGCTGGTGGATGATATTTTGTGAATTTTACCACGCGTGAGCAAAAAGACATTGACATCCTGAGGATGTCCTAAAGACATCCTTAGGACGTCCATGTCAGATCAATTAATGTTCACAATAAAAGACTCATGTCTTAAAGACGTCTTTTGGATGTGAGACGTCTTTAGGGCATCAATTGGACTGACATAGGCGTCCGAAGGATGTTTTTAGGACGTCCCAAGGATGACAATGTCTTTTTGCCCACTGGATAATCCCATAAAGATTTTTGTAGACTACTCTTATCAGGCCAGTGTGACTTGCTTTAAAATAACTTCCGTTTGGCATTGGTACCATTTCGTTTGCTCTTACATATTTTAATTCTTTAGAGAATGAAGTTTCTACTGGCACAGCACGGAATGGCTTACTGGATGTGCTGGTTTTAAAACAACAATGTATGTATGCGAGATTTTAGGAACATTTCGTTACATCACATTGTGCCTAATCCTTTTCCCCATGACGCTCACTAACCCCCCATTCCTCCCTGACCCATTCCTCCCACTGGCTCCACTAACCTCCTGAAGAAGACTAAAATGTCGCTAGTCTGTAGCGCCCTAATATCCTCTGGTTCCAGCAAAGCCGCCCCGAGGGTTTGGTGTCTGAGCCCAGCAAGTGTGCCGGTCATCGACCTAGGACATGAAGGGACGTTTCGTCGTCCCTTCCACATTTTCTACAGATGGTGCTGTCTATCAGCTCCATCTTGTGTTTGTGGTAATTCAAATGGTTGTGTCCCGTGAGCAACTGTACCATTAGACTTACCTCTTTCCTGGGTCAGCTTAGGATATTTTGGGCCAAGTCCCTCCTGCGGCATATGCCCAGGAGGGTTTTTGCCTGCCTACATCTCTTCACCCACGCCCAGTACTTTTGATGCTGTTGTACCACCCAGTTTTTGATCTCCAGCCTGGTACAGCAGGTTGCCAGCCCCAGAAAGGATTCTAGGCCAATCGGCCTGCCTTCTTTCCCTTCTTTCGCCAGTTGATCAGCTTTCTCGTTGCCCTTCATCCCTGAGTGACCAGGGACCAATATTATGGCCACCCTATTGTTTTCTGAAAGTTGGTTTAGAGCCTTTTTACACTCACACTAGAATCGATGTGATTTTCGGTTTCCCAACCGCTTTGATTGCCGCCTGGCTATCAGAGCAAATGCTAATGCATCTGCCTCTTTTATTTTCCTCTATCAGCATCTCCGCACATCGGAGAATGACATATACCTCCGCCTGGAATACCGTTGGGTATTGTCCATCCACGACCAGACACCACATGAGAGGCGACAAGACCCCCCCCTGTGGGCAGCCCCTGGACGTTATTCCCCCGACCCTACTGCCATCCCATTCCGTCGAGAGGCGCTTGTACCGCAGCATGCTTTGGATCCAGTCTGTAAGCTGTTCTGACACGCCGCACTTCAGAGCCTCTCTGCATATGACTTTCGGGGGAGTGTTGCTGAAAGCGCCTTCTATATCCAAGAAGGTGCCTACCACATACCCGCCTTCCTCTAATTACCGATCAATTCTTTTAATAGCCTCATGAAAGGCCGTGTCGACCGAGCAACCTGCATGGAAGGCATGTTGACCAATGTGAAGTGATCTCCTTGATAACACCCGATCTCGGATGTACCTCTCGACCAGCTTTTCCAATGTCTTCAAAATAAAGTATGTCAAGCTGACCGGTCTGAAGTCCTTGGCAGCAGTGTAGCCCTTCTTTCTCGGTTTGGGTAGGAAGACCACTCTGTTGCCCCTCCATGCCATTGGCACGTGCCTCAGTCCTATGCTAACCCTGAATACTTTCTTCAGGCAGCTCCACTAGCCCCTCTTGTAGAAGAGCTGGGTATATTCCATCCGCCCCCGGTGATTTGTAAGATTGAATCAATCAATCGCCCAATCAACCTTCTTAACCGACACTATGTCAGACATAATGACACCAGTCTGCCCTTCTACCCGGGTCTACCTGGTACATGTCCTCCTGGTCCGTTGGGATAATCTGAACGCCCGGGAAGTGCACCTCCATCAGACGCCTCAGACAATCCTTCTCATTCTCAGCAAGCTCGCCCGTTTCAAGCCTTATCGGCCCTAGGCGAGCCTCTGGGTTTTTTGCAAGGATCTTATGTAGGAGGGCCGTCCTGGGAATGTTTTTCGTTTCCTCACAGAACTCCTTCCAACCTTCCCGCTTATATTTGTTGATCATGTTCTTATATTCCTTCCGGGCCTCTCTATGTCGGTCCCAGTCCGAGATCAACTTGGTTTTAAAAGCCATATTACACAGTCTCCTAGCCCCTGTCCGAAGGACCTCCAGGTGTTTATTCCACCTTTGTGCCCCTCGGCCAGTGCCCACCGCACCAATTGGACAATTATTTTCGAACTCTGTGATTAGAGCTCTTTGCAGAAAATCTGCAGTCAGTTCCAGCTCATCAGCCGTCCCATATTTTGTTAAGATTTTCATTGAGAGTGAGTATGAAACATGTAAATTAGAAATCAAGTATCAATATATTATCCATAAATACGGTCGTCAAAAAATACACAAATCCATTACGAAGGCGTTAAGACAAAGTCCAATCATAAAATCAACGTTTAACAGTAGCAAGTTACCGTTAGAAATTAATTTCCAATTGACAAAATACAAATGGCAAATATAACAAATTCATCATCAATCAATTTGAAATGGGTAAAAACAATAAATTATTAGACGAATTTCAGTTAAACTCACAGAAAAATATTGAGGGTGTGCAATGTTTATGGTACTTATTGCTCAATTATACTTACGAAAAAAACTTAAGAAACCCACGAAGTAGAGGAGTAGAGTAAAGGAAACTAAATTAGGTTTGAATTCCATTTTGCATATTATATAAATTTTTTATGTTTTTTATAGGTAAACAATTATATATGTGTATATTTTAAACTTGTTTCTAAGGAGTAGTATAAGGAGACATGTCAAAGCCATTGAAAATGTCTGACGGTTTTGGAATAATTCGTGCAGTCGTCAAGTGACACAAGTTACTGTGTATAATTCCACGCTTAAATTCGTTGGAATCTCTTAAAGTTCTTAGAAACCTCTTAATATTACATCAAAATTTCAAAAAATTTAAAATATCTCTTAAAATTCCTTAGCTTTAAAAATTCTCTTAAAATTTCATGAGTTTCGTTAAAATTACGCGAAAATTCTGAAATACCTTAAAATTGTACGAAATCTTTTCAAACTCCTAAAAATCTTTAGAACTTCGTAGAAATCACTTGAAAATTTGTCAAAATCCATTAAAATTCCTAGAAACCTTTTTGAAATTCCTCTCTAATAAAAGTGATGTAACGAAATGTCCCTAAAATCTGGCATACATTGTTGTTTCAAATTTGCTCTCTAAATTCGAATCAACGAAATTTCATTGGTTTTTAAATAACTTGAAGTTGTGAGAAGTAAATTAAATAATCGTGCGCGTAGCGCGCGTATTGATCTGCTAGTTTTTAAAATCCCTTGGAATTCCTTAAAGTCACTTGAAACCTGTTATTTATATTTCTATTTAAAAAATGAGTACCACTACAGAGAGAAAAATCTCTATTACTGATATTTGTTAAGTAGGCAATTCAAAATCTGAATTAATTGTTTTCCATTTTAGGTTCTTAGAAGTAGTTTATTTTTCGAGAGCAAGATTCTCATAAAAAAATTATTAACACAGAGATTAACAACACACACAAATATAACATACAGTACATCAGTAACTGATTTTTTTTGCTTCAACTCTTCAGCTATTATATATAGAATATATGAAGACCCTTCCAAAAAGGTATATTAGACTTAAAAATTAAATTTGTCATTTACTGCTCGAACGACTTTGGCCATCCGCTGCGAGTCATGCCTCACCATCCTTCAGACCTTGTCATCACCTTGTTACTCTCCATTTCATCACTGCCCGAGGTCAGGAAGAAAACCTACTTTTACGAACCTTTTGACTTAGCAGACCTGTATCCGATAACGGTAACACTGTAAGAAG
The DNA here is from genome assembly GCA_904066015.1 of Synergus gifuensis. NCBI lineage: Eukaryota > Metazoa > Arthropoda > Insecta > Hymenoptera > Cynipidae > Synergus > Synergus gifuensis. The sequence continues at coordinate 153,307 of CAJFCO010018480.1, forward strand.
CTAAAACTCGAAACAACGACCTCCCGATTGAAATTACGCAAAGTGCGAATGCCAGGGCAGCATTGTCAATGACGCCTCGTGTACTTGAATTATTCTTATCGACCGTGAAGTACGCCCCGTCGCTATCACATATTCCAAGTCCTTGGTCTGGTCCTATAAAGTCTAACCGAGATTTCCCACTAGACACAGTTCGCGGTTTCTATCAGTGCGTGTTCAAGTGGATTGATTATATCAACTCAGTATAATTATCAATATTATCTCACATAAAACATAACACAATTATTATTGAATAGAATTTGTGTTTAGCAAAACTCTTACTTAATACAGTCATTTATTCAATAAAACAGTCATTTAACAGAAATTCAGTTTAAAAAACAACTAAAGATGTGTGCCCTCTTCGGCCTGATCTTCCTCTCAATTCTGGTCTCCATTCTGGCATCGCCAACTAGAATCGAAAAGATGACTGTTTCAAAAATGAGGATGGCTGATCTCGAGACCTCTGCCTCTGGTTATTCGTACAATCAGCAACAGGGCCTCCCAGTCTCCTACGTCCAGTACACCAATCACGGAAGCAACCACTACTACGACGCACCAAAACCCCTCCAGTACGTCTCCACACTTCAGGCCCCTCTTCAAGCTCCTCTTCAGGCCCATCTTCCCCCACCACTGCACCCGATCCACGTACCCGGAATGGTCTACTCGGATCTGGGGACGGGCCTTCCCTACGCACCTCGGGAGCCACACATTCAGCCGGTAAACATTCCAGAATACGCACTCGTGAGGCCTGAGGTCAAGGCCGTCGCACCGTACTACGCGGACAAGGAGGTCGGAGAAAATAAGAACTTTGAGGTGTACGAGGACTACCGTGAAAATGGTGATGACCTTGATGATGATGATGATGATGAACATCTGGATGATAACGAGCATGTGCTTGAGGAACCCCATAACGAGATTTATGGATATGGATATGGATATGGACATCCTGGAGCACTGATTGGAAATCATATTCCGGTTGCTTTGGGACGTTATGGTGACAATCATGACGAATATGAACATGATAGTGGAAAGGATTATAAGGCTGAAAGACGTGACGAACATGGAGAGAAGGGTGAGAAGGGATATCAGGGCTATCGTCAGTTTGATCATGGAGAAAAAGGAGAACATAGCAGTGATGATCAGAAAGGTTTGTTAGAGTCAAGTTATCAAGTTTATTAAGTTTATTTTTTTATTTTTATAGATTTCTCCTATAAAGTCTGTCGAAGAATTCAATGAAAACCCCTTTCAGAGTGATTGCAGTCCATGCTGGGACTTTTTTGGGGTGTAAAGATTTAGTTTAAAAAAAAAGTAAGGCTGTTCTGCAGATCCAAACATATGACTGAGTTTTTGACAAAATTTAAAAAAAAATTGAAAACTACTTTAACTTTCAGAAAAACTTAGCTTCAGTTTTAGCCGGCAGTATAGAATAATAGTGAATTTACTTTTTTTGTCGGATAAAAATGTAGGTGAAAGATTGGTTACTTATAGTTACGTGAAATGGTAGACTTTAATTTCATGGTGTGTTGTTATGCAGCGCCAGTGTACCCAAAGTTGGAATTCTGTCATTGGCCGTAATTTGGCGCGCGCTTCAAAATTTACCAATGGAAATACTAGAAACTAACTTCACAAACATCTGTAAAAATTCATTAATATGTAAATGTTATTTACTGTTACACTCTAAATTCCTCTAAATTTCTCTTCCAACAAGGTTGCAATCAAGCTCTAATTAGTCTTCCCAATTTTCCTTTTCCGGACAAGTAAACAACTGTACTATTCTCTATTCTTTCCAGGTCACTTCGATGAGGAAGGAGGTCACGAGAACGCACACACCGACACTGAGGCTCACTACGGACAACACGAGGAAGGAGAGAAGGGGGAAAAGGGATCGAGTTACGGTCAGGCGTCGTATCACAAAAAGGGTCACAAAACAACTGGATTCCACAACGTGTACCGCAAGGACGAGTACAAGAAGGACACCGACTTCTACGACGAGGACCACAGCAGCGGTCACTTTGACAATCATGCAGCTGGTGACGAACACCATGACGCTGCCCAGGGTGCCTACGAAAGAGGCGGTCATCATGATTCCGGTTATGAGCACAGTGACCGGTCGAAGGCGGGACAAATCGACAGAGGACACGACTACAGGGACCATCAAGGTCACAAGGCTGAACAAGGTGGGGATTCCTACCATGACGAGCACTCCGATTATGGCAAGAAAGGCGGCGCAAGATTTACCAACGAACATAGATATGGACACGGCCATGGATACGTTTAAATTTTTCAGTTGATGAGACTCTTTGCCATTTATGTTACTTTTTTATTTATGTTCGATGTTTTATACTTATAATAAATATTAATAAAAGAAATGTAATTGGTTAATTATCTCTAGAAATCCTTGGCAATAATTTGCATTACTCATAACTCGAAAGGTTTTGACTCACAGTTGATTTGAAAACCGTCAAACACACAACGTTTATTGATAGTTTAAATTATTTTCAATTATCCCTTAGCGCTTTACCATAGCTTTACCATAGCATTTAGTTTGCATAATGAAAGCTTAAAAACAAGTTTTGTTTTGTTAAAAGCGGTAAAGCATTTGACACTTTGAGGTGTTATCTAAGGTTAGGTGCACGTAACCTCATCAAACCTTTACCGATTTTGCCAAAATGAAACTTTTTTCATTATGCAAAGTTAAAGGAATCAATTGATCTTTGCAATTTCACGGGATCATTGGATTAGATCCCGTTCTGTAAAAATTCCTTTAGTTTCCTGAAAAAGGTCTGAAATCTACTAAAATCCGTCAAAATATTTTAAATCTACTCAAACCCACTAAAACCCCATGGGAACCCATTAAAATACTTTTAAAACACCCTAATGCCTAACCCCTTTGAAGTCTTTGGAATTTGTTAAAATTTTTTGTAATACCATGCATATAATATATTGCATCATATTTGGCGTGAAATTCAAATTAAAAAAAAAAGAAACAGATATAAAATGTGCCTAAGGTGAGTCTAAGAACTCTTTTAATTCATAAATTCGTAAACCTTGAATTTTCTAAAATTTGTGGAGATAAAAATTATGATATTTAATTTCTTAAGCTTCACATTGTTACGCTGTTTATCTGAAACTCCGCTTAAAATTGAAATTTATATTTAGAAAGTTATTCAAGTTGAAATAATTCCTTGTTATTTAAAACTAATATTCAGCCTGCTTCTCTTCCAAAATTATTTGAACCGTGAATCTATCGACAAACTTTGGAAGAGACTGCTGCTAAAAAACCACGTAAAAACTAACATCGCTATTTACTCATGAGAGACTTTCTTGCAAAAAAAAAGTACTTCAGTAGACTCTTGCTGATTGAGCTGTTAGTTTGTTTCTTTTTTGACCCTAAATATTCAATAAGGCTGCAGAACACTTTTTCCTCTTTTATGCAATCGCGTTCTCTCTCAAAGTCAACCTTAGTTTACCGGCAAAAAATTTTTCGCCATGAAAAACATGAATTATGTATGTAAAAAGGGAATAATTCATTAAACTATGTATAAGGGAGGTAAATATTTGATCAACATTTGTGTAGTAAAGTAAAGATTTGAGATAGCGAAATTAGTTGCAAGCTAAATTATATAGGCCAATTACTCAAAAGGATTAAAGTTTTTTAAAGAGATTTTTAAAAAATTCAAGAGATTCGCAATAAATTAAGATATTTGCAATATTTCGAAAAGTTTCTAAATTAGTTTCTAATATTTCAAGAAATTTTAAGGAATTTTGCAGAATTTAAAAATATTTCCAGGAGATTTTAACGGATTTTAGAAAAATTCAGGCATAGAAATTAAAACATTATTACGAGGAATATTTCGAGGAATTTCCAAATAATTTAAGAATATTCATGAGATTTTACAAAATTTCAAAGATATCAAGACATCTTAAAGAATTTAAAGAGATTTTAAGTGATTTTATGGAATTTACAACGATTTCAAAACATTTCAAGAAATTTTAAATAATAATAAAGAATTTTTTTTAAATTTCAAAAGAATTCGGAAGAGTATTTTTCAGAATAGTATTAAGATTTTCAAGTATTTCAATTTTCGTAAATATTTCGAGGGATTTTAAGTGATATTAAAGAATTTTCAAGGATTTTAGAATTCCAAATCAGTGAAATTTCACTGATTCCCATCAGTCAGACTCCTAAAGGAAAATCATGATAATCATACTAAAAGAAAGGTAAAGGGAAATGGTAAATCATATATATAGTGAAATTCTAAATAGAAATGTTAAATGGAAATCATGCGCTCTTAACACATTTATCCTGTTTAATAAGTATATCACTATTTCAAATTGTATTTTTTGCTGATAAAATTATAAAACCTGCTGTTTTCGTTGGAAAAGTTACAATTTGAAATAGTAAAACTTGCTAAATTCCATAAAAAATGCATTCAGAGCACATTTTAACTATTTTAAATCGTAAATTCAGCTATTTCCTTTCATTTTCTTTTTTCCGTACGAACAGTGTAACGTGTTCAAACAATGGTTTTTTCTAACTTCCAAACAGCTATATGTACAAACATGGTACGTGAACACTGAACAGACCAGAGAGAAACTTAAGCCTCTCGGAATGTCCTTCAAGGGTAAACGAATCTGTAACACATACCTTTGCTTTGTTTCGACTCTCGCAACCAATCTGGAAACCTCGAATCCGCGATCACCCGTTCAGCATAATGACCTCGATGTCTGCTGAATAGTCGAAACAATGTCGTTATGCTAAATAGCTCACCCAATATTGCAGCTTGGGGTATGCAATATCTCACCCCGGGCGGAAACACGACTCATTCTTTATCGAGGAAACACGCTAATTAGAACGATAATTAATCCGAGTTCCATGTGTTGTCACGATCTCTTGCCAAAGATAATGCATATAAAAGCACTCGTTGCTCGACAGCAGCAGTATCTCTCGAACAAGAAGTGCCTAAAGCGATTTACATACCTATTGCGGATTTAGGATTAGAAAACGAGTCAATCGTTAAGTTTTTAAAATATAAGAAGTAAAAAAAGAAAGGAAGAAAAAATGAGAATGATGAAGATGTCGGTGCGCTTAATTCAGATAATTCTAGCTCTCTTTTGCATCATGATTAATAGGGTAGAATCGCGGGGCACTTTGAAGAAGGAATTAGCTCTTGCCCAATTGAATGGAGGATCAGGTTTTGACTTGTTAAGATCTAGAGACTTGGAACCAGCGGCAACTACTTTCATATTAAATAAAGCAATTGGAAGTGGCTTTGGAACTCATTCGAGTAGTAGTTCTGGATCATCAAGTGGAGTGCAGAGGTTTAAGGGAGCTGGGTTTGGAAACTCTGCCAGCTCTGGATTTAATTATCCTACAAAATACAGCATCGGAAGCGTGAGCAGGGGTAAATAATCACTTTAATTATACTTGTGGACATGAAGGTAGACGCAGTGTGGAAAAATATTTCTAGTTACATCCATCGTTTAACTGTCGAAAATACAGAATCACAACAGTTATTAATTAACTCGTAATGTGATTGGATTTTACTGCGATTTCGAATTTAATATTTTATTTACTTAATTTAAAAATATTCTTTATATTTTTTTTATTCAAAATGACAAAGCATCAGAAATTATGACGCATTTTTTTCGGATGAGTTTCGGATTCATTCGGATTAAAAAATTGGATCGGATTAGCCTCGGATACACTCGGATTGAAAGTTTCGATTGATTTGGATTAGCATGGGATTTATTCGGATTGATTCGAATAGAAAATTTTTTCCGACTGTATTCGCTGGAATACATTTTCTAATGGCTTTAAATGGTTCGGATTCATTCGGATAGGATTTATATGCGAGGTTTTCACCAGCTTAAAATTTTACACAAAACTAATACCACTTCTGATGAGTGTTTAAAAAAGTAGAAAGGGCCCTTTTTCTTATTTCAGGATCTCTAGGCGATGACATCGAGTTCAACGAGTTCGACGATGTAAACTCGAACGAAAATCTCGAAGATGACGACGAAGTCGGGTATAACCATGGAGGGGGAGGGCTCGTCCTGGGGGGACTTCCTCAAGGTGGCTTGGGTTATGGACTTTCCAAAAGCGGCTTGGGTCTCACCTCCAGTCTAGGAAACAGAGTCAGCATTTCCAACCTCGGAGGTCTCACGAAAGGTCTGGGTGGAGGAACTTTAACTCTCATTCCGGCCATCACTTCCGGAGAAGTGGAGTTGATCGGAGGTGACATCCACACCGATAATTCTTATAAAAAGGGCGCCGAGTCCAAGTCTGAGGCTAAGGAGGAGGAAGTTACTGCTGAAGAGTCCGCCAAGGGCTACAAAGTCGCCGAAGAGTTCGAAAAATCCGAGAAGGGCCAACTCGAAAAGGCCCACAATTCAGGCCACTATGATGCAGCTGCTGGCTCGAAAAAAGGGGAACTCGACGAGGCCAAAAAATACTCGGAAAAGGAAACGGCTGTAAAAGGTGAGAAGGGCGAAGCATTTGCGAAGAGTGAAGGTCACAAGAAGGGTTCCAAGACAACTGGCTACCACAATGTCTACCACAAGGATGAGTATAAAAAAGACACATCCTTCTATGATGACGAGCACTCCAGCGCACACGAGGAGGCTTTTGGAACCGAAAGCAGTCGCCATTCTGAAGTGAAGGGCGCTCACGAGAAGGTCGAAAAACTTGACAAACAGTTCCAGGAAGATGAGCAGGCCAAAAAGGGTACTTTCACAAATGGCCATCAGTATGGAGTTGCTCAGGGACATGACAGGGAGCAAGCGGAGAAGGAGCACTTTGAAAAAGCTGCTGAATTTTCCAAGGAAGAGAAACACAAGTCGGAGAAGGAAGAAGCTTCCAAGTCCGGATCTTCCCACAAGGGATTCTGATCTAACTTCCGTTTATCTGCACGAACAAAAACAGTTGTTTAGAATTTAAGGGTTTGAAACCATGCCCTATTCTTAAAATTCGATTTCCTCATTTTAATCGGAAAATTTTATACACTCAGATTTCACTGCATTGATCCTCTCCACAATCTTCCCCTCTCCTTACCTACGCCACCCCAATATGCCTCATCCCAATATACATCTCCTCCCTGACTCACATCATCCTCATTATCCCCCCTCCTCTCGTTTACACCCTCCTTCAGAAGCCCCCTCTACCCCTTTTCCAATATAATACCCCCTACTCATATATGGCCCCCCTCATCTCCCACACATTCCTCACATCTCATCAACTTTCCCCAAACTACACTCTCCTTCGCTCCTCCCCTCCCCCTCTCCTATCCCCCCTCCCGAGTTACTACGTTATTAGAAATTGCTTGTTTACGTGTCGAAGGTCCCCATATTACTGCTGATCGAATTAGAGGAATAACCGAGAGGGGCAATAACGTTAAGTCCGAGTGTAAGTAGATTTTTTTTCGCTCTACTGCGGCACTCATTTTTTTAATAGAATTATGAGTATAAAAAAAATTCCATTAAATTCTGTTGAAATTCTGGAAATTTTTAAAAATGACTTTGAATCTGAAAATATTTTTTAAGTCTTTTGAAATTCTTTTCAATCTTTTGTGATGTTTTGAAATTTCGTCAAACATCAAATTCTTTTGAAATCTATGGAAAGTTTTTAAAATCGCTGAAAACCTTTAGAAATTTGCTTCAAATATTTCAATATTATTTAAAAAATTTTTTAATATTTTTATAATAACTAATATTTTGGAAAATTTTTTTAATCTTTTAAAACGTTGAAAATGTTACTAAGTTCACTTGAAATCTTTGGAAATCATTTTTAAAACTGTCAATTTGTTAAACATTCGTTAAATACCGCAATGTTAATTAATTTAACAATTTTTAATGTAAGCGAGAACAGGGCTTTAATGCCCTTTTTTAGTTATTATTCAGAGCATTAAAACCCTGTTCTACCCTTTTCTGCCCTGAATAATAACTAAACAAGGGCATTAAAGCCCTGTTCTCACTTATATTCAAATTTATAAATTAAGAAAAAATTAAAATAATTAAAATTTCTATTTAATTTTTAGTGACGATCACTTAGATTTTCGAACCTGCGTTTTTCGCTTCCAGTGATTTTGTGCTTTACATTTTGAGCGATGGGGCGTATTTTATTTTGAGCATATTTGAATTAACTTTCTCTCATATCCAAGATTATAAAACAAAGTCTTTTAGTTTTTAAGCGACTATTTTTTTATGTGTTAATCCGTTTTTTCATCAATCCGTTAATCCGTTAATCCGTTATGCCTCATTTGTTGTTTGTTTTTTAATTCTAATCATTATTAGCGTAATCAATGATCCGCGATGGATAAAGAAAGACTTATGTAGCTTTTTTGGACACTCGGAAGAGATGCATATTGCAAGAGTGAAAGGAACTAGGATTTTCTTTGTCTCTGCGATCTGTTATGCTTTTCGTACAAAACATTTATTATGTAAGATTGTAAGGCGTCAAACATGACTGACTCTCCGACCATGGGTTATACACCTTTCATTTATGTACATACAAAGAGTCACACTCGGTCTTGTAATAGGAATAAAGATTGTTTTTAGTTATTACAACACTTGAGTTCATATCAAATAATCATCCTCAGTAAGAAAAAGTTCTAGTGGAATTAGAATGAGATTCTAAATAAGTCTGGCTAAGGGAAAAAATTTCCAAATTTATTTGATTTTATTTGATTCAATTTTATTTTATATTTTAATTTTGTATTTGATTTATTTGATTTGATTTTAGTATTTTTATTTTATATTATTTATTTTATGTACCCAATTTAATTCTTTTTTTTTTGTTATTTTATTTTATTATTATTTTTTCAATTTTTATAATTTAAAAATAGGACGAAAGTACTAAGAAAGGTCGCTTTTTTGCTTTTGACAAGTGCATCAGACCAGTTTTTTTACTTTTTGCGAAAGTTTTCAATTTTATTTTGAATTTTTTCTTTTTAAAAGTACTCATTACGATTTATGTTCTAAAAAAGTCCTAAAACATCATAAATCATCAGAAAATCCTTTTCATATTTTGTCAATTCTTAAAAATCCAGTAAATCTTTAAAAAAAACATTTTTAACTCCGTTAAGGGGGTATTCGATAAGGTATTTTTCTTTATAATATTTTCGAATTTTTGTTAAAGAAAGTAGAAAAGCAATATTATTACCAAAACTTTTTCTCTATATTGGCATACATTTAAGTTAAAAAAACCATTTATAAAAAATAAAAAATTAATAAAATAGCCGGCGCTATTAATTGAGACCTCAAAAAAGCAGTATCTTGACGTTGAGCATAATCCAGGCACTTCAAGTAATCTGAAAGCAAAAAAATCGAAAAGCTTCTTGAAATGTAAGTCTGTAGCTATCGTCAAGACTAAAATTAAATAAAAATATTAAAAACTCTCAAAATGATGGACCATCGAAAAAAAATTAATTAAAAAAATTGTTTATAGCCTATAACTTTTTTAAAAAACTAGATAATTAGTTAATTGGTTAATTAGTTTCCAAAAAATTTACCAAAAATTTTCGAAAATTTGTTGTGTGCTGATTTAATCCTGAATAAATTTTCAGTATTTTTGAGGAAGCTCAATAGAATTCAATTGGTATGTACTTTTTCATTGTAATCGTGTTTGTTTTCCTAATTACAAATCTTGTACAATCATCTTCATCTTCTTCTCGTCATACATTTTACTGATGACCTCCTCTTCTTCTTCCTCTTCCTCTTCCTTCTCTTCCTCATCATTTCTTTCCACCATCAAGTGATTTTTTATTTTTTCACATCAACATCCACATTTAAAATGATTTATGATTATTAATCCTTATGACCCCCTTTTTTAATCTTACCCTCAGAATTCTTAAAACTTTTCCTATGCTCCCCACTTTTGTAAAAATGGCCGCCCACATTTTCATTATTATAAAAATCACGAGCCTTTTTTGACTCATCCTTATGAAACACCTTGTAAAATCCTTTAGCCTTAACCATCTTCTGATCTTGATCCTTTCCAAGGTCTTCGCCACTCCCGAAGTTCCGAAGATGATCACGGAGGTCAAAGTTTCCATCATCGTGACCATTCTTCTGATCGTCACTTCCATTATAAAATTCATTATCTTCATCCTCATAAGATCCATGGAAACCTTTGTGGAAGCTCGTCTTAAAACCGTAATTTGATTCTCCTGTTTCTCCTTTACTAGCATCATGACTTTTCAAGTTGCCTTGATCATTTTCAAAGAAGTGATCATCATCATGATGCTTGTAATCATCATCATCATCAAAATACTGATGATCATCCCAGTTGGATTCTTTAGATATCCAATCATCATCATCCCCTTTCCTCAACTCGTATTCCAAGCTCCCCAATTCATAGAAGTCATTTGTTTTCGTGCCCTTCTTGTAATTATCATCTTCACCAGTTACACTTCCCGAAAATCCTGCCTCTTCAAATTTGGGTTCATCATCTGTTTTCTCCCTCACGAAGAGCGCGTAACCCTCCAGAATTCCACTCACATCACTGTTGTCCTTTTTTGCAATACTATTATCTGAAAATTGTCTGAGGAAATAATTTCCGGGTTCATACGTCACCGAAAAAAAATATTTCTGATTAAGGGCTAGATTCATCGACGAGATACATAAAAGACACAACATTTGAAATTTCAATTGCAAAAGACGCATCGCCATCTGCCAAAAATATGCCGCGATCACACGAGTTTCTTGGCGCTTTTGACGAGCTATTAACTATTACTAACGATCAACGGAGTGCCTCAGCATATTTATAAGGTTTATTGATGCAAACCGAGTTTATCAATTCCGGTGATAAGCAAGTACCGGTTTGTCTTTTTAGTGATAATAAGTAAAGATTAAATAATGCATCAAGGAACTGTGAGAGATTCAATATCACCCGGACGTGAAGTGATTGACCGAGAACAATTAGATCCGGTCAACGAACGGTGACTTTCAACGGCTGCAAAATCTAACAATAAGTGGAGGGGAAGAGGGAAGGGGGGAGGGGTGTTAGAAATAGTGACGTTTCTTCATATTACTAGTCAGGATTTGCGAAAGAAAGCATACGACATAAATGAAACGTGTTATGTGAAACAATGAAATTCTTGCTTCAATATTTTAGATGTTTGCAAATATTCAATTTCGTAGAGAAAAGGGGGAACTAAAATAAATCTAGGCCTAGAGATGATAATTTTTTCAAGGAACCATTCAGAATTGTTAAAATTAAATCATCAATCTATATTATAAAAAGATCTGTGCCATATGCCCTTCTTAACCCCCACGTTAGATACGCTTTTATAGACCCCTACCTAACATATGCCCTTTTTTACTCCACGTGAGATACGCCCTTATTGATCCCCACGTGAGAGACGCCCCTATTGATCCCCCTCTTTCGAACACTCACATATGCCCTTCTTTACTTCCCTTCGACCATGTGACCATGTGATTCGACTGAATTCGACTTAATCAGATGTTAAACCAAGATTTTTATCCGACTGTAACTGACTGGATTGATTTCAAATTCAATCGGATTGGAAGCATATATATATTCGTACAGGTATGTTCGAATGAGATTTCGAATTGATTGGGATTAGATTTCGGATTATTTCAAATAGAAGATGTTAGTTATGGATTACAACGGATTGAAAATAAATTGAATCCTTCACAACTTACAATAATTCCCAGAAAATTCGAAATATGCAATCTCATTTAACTAATCAATTAGCTAATCGTTAAGCGCATTTGTGCAAGAGATTTTTTTGTTTCAGGAGTGAAAGAAAAATGACCTAATTTATCTCATTGCTACAGCAACACATTGACCGTTACCGAGAATACTTTGCAGAATCGAAACGCTTTCATTTTTCATAAATTCAGGAGAATAAAAACTATGGAATAAATCTATTAATTATTATACTATATATCTATATTATATAACCCTTTACCATTTCCCTTTTCCATTTCCCTTTACAATTTCCATTTACCATTTCCCTTTACAATTTCCCTTTTACATTTATCTTTACCATTTCACTTTACCATTTCCCTTTACTGTAATTTTCTTTTGCAATTATTTCCCTATACCATTTCCCTTTTCCATTTTTCTTTACCATTTTCCTTTACCACTTTTCTTTACCATGATTTCGCTTTACCACTTCCCTTTACCAATTCACTTTTCCATTTCCCTTTATCATTTCCCTTTAACATAATTTCCCTTTGCAATAGTTTCCCTTTTCATTTTCCCTTTAACATGATTTCTTTGCAATTTTGACGCATTTTTTGCTTTAATAAATAATAACGCTCACAAGTAAATAGTTTGTCCTATAGTTCGTACAGAGGATGCAGAGCGTATGGAAATAAAGCGTCACTTTCAGAGAGGCGACACGGTGTTGCACATAACAAAACTAGCACCTATGCTAATATACACTGGGAAATGTCAGATGCAGATGGAAATTTTGGTTAATAGTCGCACTTTGCTTTAATGTACGCATCAACGTGGTTATTGCGCTCGCAAAAGCAGACATGGTTCCTATTCAAAATATGACATAAATCATTACAACAAACTCCCCTATTAAATCGGTATATAATTGTAATTACTTCTTTATTACATACAGGGCTTGATTCATTTCAAAGAACAGAAAAAGTATATCAGTATAAAAAAAAATAGAATTAATTCGATTCAATCCGAAGTTAAAACTAAACTTCTTCTCCAAATCAATACGGAGGTAAAATAAAAATTTTTATCCGAATCAATCCATTCTAATCAGAAGCCAAATATTCCTATTCGAATCAATAGGAGCCAATGCGAATTTAAAATGAAAATTCATATCCAAATTAATCTGACTCAATACGAAGTCAAAATCAAAATTTCTATCCGAATCAATGCGGTCTAATCCGAAGCCAAATAAAGATATTCCTATCCGAATAAATAAGAGTCAATACGAATTCAAAGTCAAAACCAAGTTTCCTAATTGAATTAATCCGACCTAATGCGAAGTCAAACCCAAAATTTCTATCCGAGTCAATCCGACTCAGTCTGAAGCCAAACCAAAATTTCTATCCTAACGGAATTAATCTCGTAATCTTAATTAATTTTACGATTCCGTTAAAAAAAATTCCTAAAACATTTTTTTTTCGCTTGAGTAGCCTTAATTGCATCATTTTAACTTGTTTCAAAATGATATTGTGCAGAAATTTTTAATATTTAATTGTACACAACAACTTAAAGTTTTTTAAATGCCCCTTAGCTGCCGGAGGTGAATTGAGATTGAAAATAATAATTTTCACAACCGCTGTACTTTCTTTTGAAACAGTATCAAAAAATTTTACACCGCTAAAAGCATTAAACCATTAAAGGTCTAAAGAAAGAAGGAGTAAAAGAAAGAAAAAAAAAACACAACCAAATAATAAAACAACTGATATATTCTTCTCTAAATAAAAATATACACAAGGTATTGAGGTAAACAACAGGTTAAACATAACACACAAACTGGCAATTGTCAATAATTAAAAGCAAAAAAAAACGGAACTCAGTGTCCCTTCTTGAAGTGCCACTTCTTGTGGTCCTCATGAGCGCCCTTCTTGCCATATCCCTGGTGATGATGATGATGCTTGTCATGTCCGCCTTCCTCCTTATGTCCCTTATGGTCATGGTGATGATGTCCCTTCTCATAATGACCCTTCTTTCCATGATGTCCTTCATGATGTCCACTGTGATGATGTCCCTTCTTGTAATGACCTCCCTTCTTGTGCTTGTGCTCATGATGATGACCACCATGATCTTCATGATGACCCTCGTCGTGATGCTCATCATGGAAGTCCTTATGCTTCTTGTACTCATCCAACTTGTGAATTTCGTGATGACCCTTGGTATTATGACCCTTCGCGTACTTGCCATGATCATGGAACTTGTGCCCCTTTTCTCCCTTCTCTCCCTTGTGATGCTCAGCATGGTACCCATCATCATGATGATGATTCTTCTTGTGACCAGCGTGCTCATCATAATGATGATGATGATCCTCTTTGTCGTGGTGACCCTTCTCTCCTTTTTCGTGATGGTGGTGACCTTCGTAACCTTTGTCACCTTTCTCTCCGTGCTTCGAGTAGTGATCCTCGTGACCCTCTTCGCCGCCTCCTTTCTCCCATTTGTGTCCAGTTGCGGCCGCCTCAAGGTCGCCGAAGAAGCTGGAAATCTCCCTCGCTTCCGTAATCACGAAACACAATCCAAGGAACAAACATAGCACTGCGTATAACTTCATTTTGTGTCCAATGTAGTTGATCATGCGGCAGATACCAGTGTGATAAGTTTGAACGGTGCGAAAGCGATTATATATCGGGAGGAGAATTATCGGCGATATTAGGGAAGCAATCGTTCTTTCTCCGTACCTCGTTAGCCGTTGCGAAAGCAGCGTCTCCTTAACCTCTTTAAATTGTTGTATCGGTTTTCAGCAGCGCGAACTTGCGCAAGTTATTGAAATCGGCGATCTTGCTAAACGCGGCAACGTCAACTTCGGACCTTCCCCTTCTTGAAGGCCTTCCGGAGAGAGCCGGAATAAGACAAATCGAGGCCCAGGGTTGATAAAAAAGAGTCCCAACAAAGTCATGTCAACTTGAGCAATATTCAGGGTGGTTAATGCATTTTGCCCACGAGAGGCCGCACAGTGGGACGAAATGCACTTTTTTCATTCATGAATGTCCAAAGCCTTATATTTTGATCGAATTTTTAATTTCATTTTTTTTTTAATTAAAGTGCTTTATATTCTGAAGAGGTTAGCGGTCAGAACTTTCGTCTCTTCTATTTATTTATTAATAATTTTTTTAAGGATAAATTTCCGAAAAATGGAACACGACGATTTTATTTAAACTCTGTATACTTATGTATTTCGATACGCGGATTATGAATATGATAGTGAAAATTGATGATTAGTGGATTTTCATGGTGAAACCATGAAAATGTAATGAAGATCATGGTTTTTTGCGTTTATCTTAGTCAATATACGAAGTTAAAAGAAATTTCTCAAAAAAAAAGTTGTAGATCTCATCGAAATAGACATTTTTTTTTGGAAGTATATCTTTCTACAAGGCACAGTTTTCGAGAAAATCAGAGATACATCGAATTTCATACCTTTATCATGATTTCCCTTTACAATGATTTCTCTTTACCAAGACTTCCCTTTTTATCATTTCTCTTTACCATTTACCTTCACATTCTAAAGGGAAATCATTGAAAAATAAAATCATGGTAGAGGGAAATGGTAAAGGGAAATCATGGTAAAGGAAAATCTTTATAAGAGGAAATCAATGTAAAGGGAAATCATGGTAAAAGGAAATGGTAAAGGGAAATCGTGGTAAAAAAATCGTAGTAAAGGGAAATGGTAAAAGGAAACTGTAAAAGGAAATCATAGTAAATGGAAATGGTAAAGGGAAATGATAAAGGAAAATGGCAAACGGAAATCATCATCATCATCATACACTAATACATTTTCGATCCTATCTTTTATATTTGTACCTTATTTATTTGGTCCTTAACAAATTTGGTCTTAATTTTAGTCATATAAATTTTGGGCCTTATTTTTAGTTACTTCTTCTATGAATTTACTTAATTGGGCCTCAAATTTGGCTACGTCCAAAATTTATTCCAGCCTCTTTTTTTGTCCTTTCTTATCTCACTTTTGGATCCTATCTTTTTGGGTCTTATTTTTATGGTCTAAATTTTGTGTCCTATATTTTTGGGTCTTATTTAACACTAATACAATTTGGATCCTATCTTTTTAACCTCATTTTTTAGTTATATATTTTTGGGCCTTAATCTTGGGTCATATATCTTTGATCTTGTTTTCATGTACCTTATTTTGGGTACTATTGTTTTAATTTTTGGATTCCATCTGTCTGCTTCCGGAAACCGATAAGTTTCTTTCCGACTAGACATTTCCTTCAATCAGACAATTCTTGCGAGTAAACTGTTCTTCCGGAAGATTGAAATTTTAAACGGTTTGTCTTCCTTGCTATGGAAGCGAGGAGCAACGTGTAGAGGAGCATAACGGTCTTGAGGTTTGCTTTCGCTCTTCTTGCAGGGAATTGCGTTTGTGTCGCAAGGCAAAAAAAAAGTCTTTTTTAGGACATAGCGAAGCGTAAACAGACTCCAATCGATTCAACGATGAAGGTCGTTTGAGGAAATTAGCGTTTTCGTAATGGTGTTATTATGCGTCCCCACGCATTTGTGGAATTAAACCAGCAGAGAAATTGTAATGTTCTTTTTTCTACATTTATTACAAATGCTACAGTGGTTCGGTGAACCAAAGAAAGGCGAAATTGAATTCTTATTGTCTGCTAAAGTTTAATTGTATCTATGTTGAAATTAATTTACTACAAAGAAAAAAAAGTCGAAAAAAGATTTTAAAAAGTCTTAAAAAATCACTTAAAATTGATTCTTTTGTTGTAAAAATTACCCTTGATTTTTTAAAATATTAGCTCCAAATACGAAGCTCTAAATTATAAGGCCCTATATAGCATGTCGAAAAAATATAAGACCCAATAATAATGTTCCAAAAATAAGGTTAGTAATATAAGGACAAAAGTAATGCAGAAAAAGTAGACCTAAAATTTAGAACCTCAAAATAAGACCCCAAAATAGGAATGAAAATATAAGTCCCAAAATGTAACAAGAATAGACCCAAAAACATAAGCTGCTTAATTTTGGGCGCGAAAATAAGACCCAAGTTTTTAATACAAAAATGAAGGATCCAATATACAGTTAAAAAATATAAGGCCCAAATATTAAATCCGAAATTAAGTACTCAAAATCAAATACAAAACTATAGGGCCCAAAAATAAGGCCCAAGAATAAAAAATCAAATTATAACAAAAATAGACCGAAAAAGATAAGACGCATAATGGAGTGCTCAAAAAAGCCAAAGTTTAAGTACCAAAATGGGAGATCCAATATACAGTTAAAATATATAAGGCCCAGATATAATATCCGAAATGAAGGACTCAAAATAAAGTGCAAAAATATAGGACCCAAAATATAAGTCCAAAAACTTTAAGTATAATAAATTTTTTAGGACTTTATTTTGGATACTAGTTTTTAAATTCTATTTTTTAATAATACCTTTTTTGGCCTCAATTCATTGGGTCTTAATTTTGGGTCATATATTTTGGGCCTTATTTTGTGATTATATCTTCAATGGGTTTACTTTACTCAGCTGAACTTTTGAGTCGTATACTTTTGGGCCTTGCTTTATTTAGATTTAAATTTGGGTATCTTTTTAAACTTACTTCTGGGTAATACATTTGCGAGTTGCAAATCGTTACATCTTAATTTTGGATCTTATATTTTGGGTCTCATATCTGGGATCTTATATTCTGGACCTTATTTTGAGTATATACTTTGGCCTTATATTGCGAACCTTATTTTTATAAATTTGGATCTTATTATTCTGGCCCTTATTTTTGGGTCCTAACTCTTTGGGCCTCATTTTGACTTATCTTTTTAACCTTGATTTTAGACTCTATATTTTTGGGCCTCATTTTATTGGACAATATTTTGAGTGCTGTCGTTCAAATCTTATTTTAACCTAATATCTGGATTTCGCCTAATATTGTGGATTATGTATTTTTGGACCTTACTTCATAGAGCCTTAATTTTGGGTCTTACTTTAATACAGTCGACTCCCGTATATTGAACATTAGCTTGGATCGAAAAACTCAAAAATTGAACATTTCAATTTCAGTAACGTATACTCGAAATTTATGTATTTTGACATTCAAAAATTTGAAAGAGACCCGTGGTGTGGGGTGTATCAAAATATGAACTGTTCAATGTGGCGAATGTTCAATTTACGGGATTATATATAAGACCAAAAAAGTAACAGTCTTATTTTAACAGGCCTTACTTTAAAGATACGTTTTTCGTCTAATATTGTGACTACATTTTGTTTTTGTTTTTTAAATTTGGATCTTATTTTGTTAAGCCTTATTTTAGAGCCTTATATTTCCAGCCTAATGTCACTTACGTATTTTTGTAATTTATATTTTGGTCTCTATTTCAAAATTAAATTTCGAAACTAATACTTGGTGCCTTTTATTTTTTTATCTTATTTTTTGGGCCCTAGATTTTTGAAACTTATACTTTATGACTTTTTTTACTTTACATTTTTGTGCCTTACATTGAGATCCTTATCTTTGAGTGTTATATCTCAATCTCATTTTATTGGCCATTTGTTTAGCCTCATATTAGGGCCTTATATTTTGAGTTTTATATGTTGGGCCTTATTTTGATTATATTCCTTACATTGTGATCTGTATTTTGTTTTTTTCCTATATGGATCTTATATTTTGGGTCTTAATTTAGATTCAAATTTGGGTCCTATCTTTTTGGGTCTTATTTTTGGGGTGCCTTATATTATGCCCCTTATTTCGGTCCTATTTTGGGTCTTATTTTGAGCCTTATTTTGGACCTTTTTTAATTTGCAATTGTCGAAACGCATTATTATTATTATTATTATTATTATTATTATTATTATTATTATTATTATTA